>CAEFZY010025922.1:0-29674 GCA_903066815.1 Brachyrhaphis roseni
TCTCTACTTCAACACACCTGAGTCAAATAATGAGGTCATTAGCAGGACTCTGGAAAACTTGACTGCACTTGGGAGGTGATTCAGCTGTTGGATTCAAGTGTGTTGGTCCAGGGATACATCTAAGAGTTGGAGGACACTGGCCCTCAGAACCAGGATTGCCCTGTGAAATACTAACTCGATTCTCACTGGGCAGAAAGGCCAACCAACCAATCAGTTTGAAAAATAACAGGCAACCAATGAAATAACAACACAACTCTAATTCAACCAATAGAGCACACTGCGTATGACGTCACCGGCATTTCCGGGAACTGAGCGAGAGCGTCTGCAATGGCTGGCGGGCTCCCGGGGTCACCAGGTGGCCGGAGCGGCGCTGAGCTGAGAGGGCTGTTCAAGGCTGCTTGCTTGCAACTTTAATCACTCTTCTAATTGCTTTGCTCTACTGATATCACTCTGACGTTGTGTTAAAACACACCTGACACGTCTTTGAATCTAATTCTCAATGTTTTATTTGCTTAATGCCAAGTTATCAGCCATGCTCTGTGAATTGTGCTCTGATTTTGCTCTCACTTTGTCTGTAGGAGCAGATGATGTTCACATATCGCAGTGATGGCATCATAGCAATCGCTAAAAAGACTTATAAACACACGTCTCACTCACCAAGCTTTTGCTTTCGTTCCCTCTGTTGGTCTTTTGTTTCACAAGGGAACCAATTAATCCTTTCAAACAGAAGCTTCATGCTTTTGGTCTTAAAAGTGAAGTTTTTAATTGGGGCCGATTTTCTGTTAGAACAAAGGAAAAAGCTGTAAAAATACATGTAAGTTGGTTATAAGAGCTTTTCACCACTTCTCTTTTTTTGGGGGGAAGCTTTTTAAAACCTGACTAAATTTAAATTTTTTCCTTTATGCCACAATAAGTGGCTTCAGCTTCATAAACCCGCTCCAAGCTGTACTCATTATTCGCCGCATTTCTTTTCCAAATGATTTTTTTTCCTGCCTAGTTAAACAAGGTTTTATCTTCGAAAATGAACGTTGATCTAACTGGGATAGCTCAAGGTCCTCACACCCCTTCACAGTCAAGAATCTGCTATGCAAACAGAACATTTCTACATTAGCTGAGTAAATCAAAACCTCACCGGTTCTGAAGCGTCTCTCCTTCGTTTGCTCAGTACCTGCATGAGTTCTTCCTCCTGGCCCCCCGCCCCAGTTGCTCAGTCTTCACAACGCGCCCGTGGGCTGAGCAGTCGCAAGGCACTCATTACCAAAACACTGCAATCTGTTTCCTCAAAAAGATGAGTTTCCCACAGAGATCCTGTGTGCATTCTTTGTAAATTAATCTGAAAACTTTCTTGTTAAAGTGCAGCATCATAGTTATTCAGAATACGAGGAAAACAAGAAACACAATGGATATCATAGCCTGCTGTTTGTTGCTGTCGTTTGCTGTGTGCGATATGGCTCTCTGCCCAGGGCGCCACGGCTCAGGAGAAAAACAGTGTTAGCAGTCAGGCAACGTTCACACAGCAGGCAAAAGCGACTCAAATCCGATTTCTTTTTGTCCATGTGCGATCTATATCCGACTTTTTCATTGCAGTCTGAAGGACCCAGTTCCAATCCGTTCACCATAAAAAAAAATCAGATTGGTGCCACTTCCAATCTGATTGTAGTACTACATAGGATACGTAGCTGATTGCTGCAGTCTGAATGACCATTTTATCCAACTTTTACGTCATTGATGCGATGTGCAAATCTGGACGTAGACAATGGCTGAAAAGTATGGCTGAAAGTATGCCGTCTGTGCCAGTGAAGCACATCACATCTCAATCCCACCTCTCCTGATCTCCCTACACATCCAAACAGGAGATAAACGAAGGATAAAATGAATAAATAGTCCAGTTGCAGCTGTGCAACCTGGTGGACCTCAGTTCTCACAGGTTTGTTTTTGTTTCAGTTATTATTTCACATAGGGCCACCGAGGCACTTACAAGTCGGTTTATTTATCCAAAGGAGGAAAAAGAGCATAGATTCACATGTTTTAAAGCACATTTTTCTTTTGCACATTCTCAGAATTAGTTTTGTCCAGCTACTGCCACGCTTTGAATGGAAGTATTATTGTTCTTTAACACCCACACTTGATCTCGATTGAAACATTTAGACTGACCCATTTATCTGACTCAACAGACATAAGTGTATTTTTGTTCTTAGTGTTTCTGTTAACTTGCCTAATGTGTTTTTTTTGGTTTTTTTCTGGCATAATGAGCAGTATTGAATCAGTAGAAAGAAGGTTTCGCCCTGGGCTCCATTCATGCAAAAGCTGCCACTGTCCCCCTGCTATGAGCAATTACAATGTGTTTTGTGCAAGGACCAGTGCAGGGACTGAAAGCTCATGAATAAAAAATGAAAGCTGAAATAAAAAAAAAGGTACAATAATAAAACATAAAATTTGGGAAGCTACTTTTTGCGCTTCCTCATCCCATCTCTCTTCCGTTCTAATGTTTGTGGCGAATCGCATCCAAATGTCATGAAGTATGTCTTCGTTCCATCTCAAATGGGAAGGAATTAGAGAGGAGGATTCGCCCAAAGTGTCTTTTCTCATCTTCATTGTCTCAATGCAGGGACGGGACATTAATCCTAGGTTGTAAATTGCTTTCATAATAACCGTACGTGCGTTATTACGGGAGAAATTTAAAAATCCGGCGAGATCCTCCGAGATGGAAACGTTGAAGGAGTTCTGCAGCATTAACGCAGCATGTTTAATTGACATTGGTTAAAAATGACAGCTCACAAGCAAGCATGTCTCATTTCACTAAATGCCTATTAGCTCATCTCCCATCTCCTCGTGTCTTTCCTCACATCCTCTGCTCCCCTCTCTGGTGGCAGGAACTAGTATCCTGCAGGAAGATGTCAGAAAGAGAATTAAAAGATCTGCTGTTCTGGAAAGAAGACTTTGTGTGTCACTAATAGAAAACCGCCCTTATAATTAGAATTGAGATTAATCGGACCATTGGATGCAGGTGTAAGCAGGAGAGCAGGTGGTGAGAGGCAGGCGACAAAGAAATAAATGTTCCCAAATAATTGAAATGCCTCAAAAGAAGCTAAAAGGCACCGATTTGTGGTGAACACATTTATAGCGGCGTGAAATTACGAGCACCTGCTGTACTCAGATTTGCCTTGCAGAAAAACACTAAAATAGAGCAAAATCACCTGAAAGATTTAATAATAAACATCTGGAATGCACACAGGTTACGGCACAGACACTTGTATCCGGAGGTTCAACAGAGCAGAGGTGTGGTTTTTTTTTTAAATAGATTTTCTAAAGATGTGTAGCAGATATTATGTTTTGTTATCATGTTTAGTTTTGCAGATGAGACAAGTATTAGAGGGAAGGTCTTCTGTAAAAATCCTAGTGATACCAGTCATAACCTAAACCTTCATCAGCATGTGTGTAATAGATTAAAATCCAGAGAAAAAAAAACATATTGACGTCAATTATTTTTAAAATATTTTTTCTCTTTTTTCAAATAAGGACTTGGGATGTCTGTTCACAGGCACTACATTACTAGGCACTACCTGGACTTGAGGTGCTTTGCAAGACAGAATCAGCAAAAGTCTGTCAGTAGATGTGCAGAGCTGACCGACTTATTCCAAAAATCTGGAAAAGTTTGAATCTGTCGTTTGTGGAGGCCCTACATGGAGCTCTGTTTCCAGTCCTCCATTGGTTTAATTTCTGCTCTTTGTCTCTGTGCACTTACTCTGAGTAGATCAGCCTTTAAGATCAACCTGAAGCAGCAGCCTCCAGTGTCTGTCTGAGAACAAAGCACGTTCTCGTTCATTCCTGAAGCGAGACAGCCAAAAGAATCACTGCACATTTAAAAACAAGTTGTCCTCTCTGACTCTTGACTGGATCATAAAACCAGATCATGACAGGTGAAAATGTGGACGATACAGCGAATGCACCCTCTGAGAAATGCTCAGGGCTCAGATTTGTCAGAGCGCGCTTTAGCTCAGTGATGGATTGCGAGTGAAAGAGCTGAGCTTTCGTTTGGCTTTTGGGAGGAGCTGCCAGCTTCAGCACTTCTATAAGCTCTTAAAAAATGAGCTGCTTTATGGTAATTGCTGCAAAAGTGTTGGGGGGGGGGGGGGTGATAAATAACACAAGTGAATTGTTGCAAGTGTTTTGACCATTTACTGTGTATGTTCTGGCTTGTAAAACAGCTGAACCGCGTTGCTCTTAAGTGAGTTGTGGCTGTCGTAATGAGGATGACTGATGATTTTCCGCCGTCACTTTTTACATTTGTGTTTTATGCAGACCTAATTATAGTGAGTTTTAAATTTAGATAATTATTGCTCTTTTTATCTAACCTCTGATTGGCAAAGGACACACGCGGAATAGTCATTTTCACAACAAGCGGTTTCATTTCTGCTGATTTGAAGAGAGAGCAGAGGAATCAGGTGCAAATTTGCATACAAAGAGACAAAGCTGAGAATGTTCCTTTAGAGGTTTTTGTTTCAAAAATATTTTCTTCATCTTTCTCACTGGCTTTATTCCACTGCGTTTCAATCAAACAGCAACCTGCAGAGAAAAACATTGGATTAAAATTCTATTAAAAAACCAACTAACTTCTGCTCTCACTTAGATCTGTGCAGTAATGTTCTTGACATAGAAGAGGCGACATTTTTAAGTTGAACAGCTTTGATTTGCATGATTTAGTTCTGTTAAGTTATGCTGTCTTTTGTTCATGTTAATCAGTGACGCACTAACCAGTCATCCAGAAACTGGACTTAGACTCTATTGTCCCTCTTTGTATTTGATACATAATCTGTGATATTCATGTAATCTGAATAGAGGAAATCTAGAAGTGACTGGAATGTTGATATCAGCCAGAAAAAGTCTGATCAGTGCATCTGTTTGTTCTTCTGGACTTCTACTGTGTTGCAGAGCTTTGAGGGGACCTGACCTGTACAGAGAGATGGTCAACATCGACCTGGTGGGAGCCAAGAAGACGAGAAGTCCAAAAGCCTCCCGTTTCGTATACTATTAGTTACCTATTCTTGTAAGAATTTCTTTTATCAATAAGTGCTCGGAGTTGATCCATTTTCCTGGGCATCGCCTGAAAGCTGACCACAATTTCTCAGAGAACTGGAAAGTTTACTCTCCGTCCGTCAATGTTCTGAAATTTGAAGCTCTTTGTTGTCACTTTTGCTTTGGGACCTGCTACTCTGTTGGGCAGATAATACACAAAATTGTCACCAAATTGTTGCAGGATTCTTGGGAGAAGGTGCTCTTGATGTCACTCTTTGTTTATGATAGCATTCAAATTCTCCAAATGTCAAGGAAGAGAGGGTTTGATGGGGAAAGAGCCTTTGCTGAAATCTTCTGTTGTCTATCCTTACAATTTATGCAAAACGTCAGCCTGAACCTCATTCTGCAAATTAATCCTTATTTTGGACATCTTCTGACACGTGACATGGAACTTTCTTCAGCTGTTTTATAAGTTAAATGTTTCTCGTTACTATTTGACAACCGTGTAAGGGCATTTTCTTTGTACATTGTCCCTGTTCTGGCTAGATCTCAATCCAACTGAACACCTTCGAGATATGACGGAATAGAAAATCATGGATGTGTAGATGACAAATCTGCAACGACCGTGTCATCGAATCATGTAATATGGACGAAAACCTCCAAAAAATGTCTTAAACCCCTTGTTTGATTTTAGTCCACAAAGACTCAAGGCAGTTCTGAAAACCCAGAAGTAGCAAAGTGTACTTACTAAGATGGCCAGTGACTCTTTTGTCCTTGCAATGCTTTTGTTTTCGGTTAAATAGGAAGTCAATTTTGGCTGCTCTATCAACTGCCTCCACACAAGACAACATAAATCCTTCTTTGACCCTGGGACAGCACACAAAAGGGGGAAACAAAAGAAGCATTGCTTCTGGCGCTCTCTGTCTGGACACTAAGATCAATCAAAAGTCAGACAGACTCACCTTCATGTGGAATCTTAATCGACAGTGACTCAGGGAATTTGAGGAGCGTTTACAGTACAAAGTGCTGCAGCTTTATACTGAAGAATTGAGCGATGAGTCACATTGCTTCTCCATGTTCTTATTTTTACTGTTGTGTGGATTTAAAGTACAACGCAACTCTTTTGCAGAAAGTTATGGAGTAACAGTGTTAAATATTTTTTTCATCATTTAAAAGAATGTGATTTCATCCCCTCTGGATAGAGGAGCCACATGAACGATCTGTAACTGAGGCTGCTTTGAGGCAAAGTGTGCAGCAGGAGCTCCACATACTGGATTCATTTTGAGAAAAGAAAACTCAGCATGGCTGAGATTAGTGGGCTCAAAACCTGCACAGAGAACCAAAGGTGGAAGAGATAAATAAATGCTAAACGGGTTGATTTTAGGCACACTTTGTAACACTGAACTCATTGCTTATTCATAGGATTAACAAATCATTTTATTCTATTCTATTCTATTCTAATTTCAGTATCAGCAATTAGCTTTTTGTCTCCTGCGATATAATTTTAATTATTTGTGTTTTGTGAAAGCAAAGCAGTAGTTCTTAAATCGACAGTAAATGACCAACAATCAGTGACTCCAAACTCTGCTGTTTCTCTGTGCCAGTTGTAAATTTCCTAATTGTGATTGAAGTCTAGATGCAAAAGTTAAAATACGTATAAAACAAACAAAAAAAACATACTGATTTTGGCTTAGACTAAAAATGACTTCAATATTCAGCCATATTCAATAGATTAGAATAACTTTTGAAAAGCTTATTTATTTCTGTAACTCAATTCACTACGTACATTTACAAGTACATTTTAGATTAACCATGCACAGACTGATGTTTTCAAGCCTTTGTTTCTTTTATTATGATCATTTTTAGCTTACAGATGGTAAAAAGACATTTAAGATTAAAATATCACACCAAACCAATAAGAACATCTGAAGAGAATGAGTTTCCCTGATTTTATACACATCAGCATAAAACCAAACAATATGTGCCACTGATTTCATAAGAAACAAAGTGCCAAAAACAGGAAATAAATTGGTTATAATTGCAACTACTATTACAGTTTTGGCAGCCATTTTGGAATTTGAATTCAGTATGGTTTAGGAATCTCCATCTTTAAAGGTTACTGTACATTCTAGCTGGTTGTTGTTCTTTCCTGTTGTTTTACACTCTTTCAACTATGAATTCACCAAAGATCTTAAGAAATGTATAAATTAAATTTAAAAAAAATTCTTAATTTGAACTTAAATCGTCGGTCTTCGAGCTCCGTCAGAACTGATTTCACACCCACAGCCATGCAACATAAATCAAGCGCTATCAGAAATCTCTTGCAGTCTGACTGCTTCAGAAGCCGCCTCATCCTCCCCCTCTCTCTTAGCTGTATTGTTGAGTTGATATCTCTGATAGCTGTGATGCAATCCTGCCGCAACAACAAGTCATACAGCAGCTGATAAATTTTACTTAACCCAACTGTAGTGATTTGGGTTTTCTGTGTGTTTATTTAGACTTTTGTGAAAAAGCCACAGTCAAGAGAAAAGGACAAAAACTTCTGTTTACTGCTTGTTGTAATCCAAGTAGAGAAAATAGCAGACATATGCAAAGAAAGAAATTTGAGCAAATTTAGAGCAAAATAAATGTTTTCACTTCAACACAAACTGCTTAGTGTGCTTGAAAACAAACACTGCAGATCACCCCAGAAACACTGGAAGCCGTATAAAAAAGTAGGTGCTTTAATTGATGCAAGAGGAAGTTCTGCAAGCTAAATTAGAGGGCTAAATACTAATGCACACCAGACTTCTCACATCCTTATTTGCAAAAACATGTCATAGTAAGTAATTACCTTCCTTCTACTCCATATTAATGCACTGTTTTCACCAAACATCCCAGTAAAACACACTGAACTCTAGGACCTTTATATAAATGAATTGAAGGGAATAGCAAAGACGTCCTGTGGTGTCTTGTGCGAGAATTATTGTTGACTTTTTCCCTTTACTCACGGGTATTATTTTCCTGCTGTCACAGATGATAAGTACAATATTTTAATTGAAGTTGTTAGCATTCAGATTGACTCTCTGTTGTTTTCTGCAGCCGCACCGTTTCCAGCTAATGAATTTACTTCACTTGTGTCTGATCCTAAATATGTAGTGGCAACACCCTTGGGTTAAAACCAAATTGCTGGGGAGATACAGCTGTATAACTACGAGGTTTATTTTGAATCCCTCTATCAGCTCCTCTTCTTCTTCAATCTCTGTCTGCACAGAGCTGTCAGTCTGTTTATTCCCCCTTTTTTCGTGCCTGGGGTTAAAATCAGATGCACGGAGCAACACATTAAAGTGGCACATCTACCCTGCTTCCCCAGAAGTTAAAATGAAAAACACTTTTGGAATACAAATAAGCACAGATCAAAAAAATGGCGCAGGTTTGAGGACCTTATCTCAGTCAGTCAGTCGGTTTGGAGTTGGCCCGGTTCACAAAAGCCCAGAGATACCCCGAGACAGCCCTTTGGCTACATGGCAAACAGGTATGTCTCCCCGCACACATCACATTAAAGATGCCTCCATTTTTTATTTTTTTTGATAGCATCTGGAAAAAAAACGCTGTCACTTCCCACCTGTTTTTTTAAATATGTTTTCTCATTTCTCTGCTGCTGAAATTATTGTTGTTAGCATTCAGACTGGTTCTCTGTTGCTAACAACAACAGAGAACCAATCTGTTCTCGGTTTTGCTGCATTTTGCTGTCAGATTCTTGAGACAGGGTTAAGTCAGCTAATCCCTTCTTTCCTGCAGCTGTTGCCCAGAAACAATTGCTGGTATTAGAAGCAGGACCGGTGTTCAAAGCTTCACTTTTCATAATATGAAGCTATTAAAGACTCAGAGTATTAAAGTCACATAAAACACCTCCAGAGAGGTCATATATCAAGCACATTTTTTTTGGTTTGTTTTTTTTCAGACTGCTTCATCAACAGTATAGTGATTCACAGTGTTTGTGCAGAAGAACCTGCACAAACACTGTTCTCAACGTTCAATAAATATATCCTCCGTTTGAGTGAGTTTTGTTGATTCTGTCTCATGACTTTCTACTTTTGCCTCTAAAATAGATTAAATGTACAGTGTTAAAAAAGTCACTGTAGAATTTACAGTAACTTACTGGCAGCACGGTTGTCAGCCAGTTACTGTAATTTTTACAATAAAAAAATGGCAGTAGCCTAACTGTAATTTTTTACAGTAGCCTTAGTGTAATTTTATTCCAATCTTATTGTAAATTTATTACAGTCATGCTGTACTTTTATTACAGTTTTTATGTAATTCTATTAGTTTTAGTGTAATTTGATTAGTTTTACTATAATTTTATTGCAATAGGATAGTAATTATATTACATGGTTGCCGTGATTTCATTACATTTTTAACATAATAAAATGACAATAATCCTGTAGAAGAATTACAATAAGTTATGTCATTTTACAGTAGTTCAAGAAACTGCATACTTTGCATGCTTTTAAAAGTTTAAATGTGAACTTGCAACTTAAATTAACAAACTTTCAAAAGTTTTGATAGTTTTCTAATTAAAAATATCTATATTTGTTTTAAAATCGCTTCATTTTATTGTGGTCAATTTAAATCTGACAAACTGAAGCAAAATAAAATATAGTATTTTGCAAAAGCAACGTTTACTTGTTACATAGAAGTCAAAGTATTGCAACCAAAGTAAAAAATACTCCGATCTAAAAACATATCTGTGTCCAAAGAAAAACAAAAAACAACCCAACCAGGGTGGGACGAGGGGCGCTGGAAGGAGGGCCAGAGTCCAATACGAAACAACGAGAAACAACAAATAACTCAGTCCACTAATAAACAAAAACGGTCAGGGCGGAACCTGCCGTGAATTGTCCGGTGGACCTATGGAGGCGTGTCCACGGTGACCGGTCCACCTTCCTGCAGCAAACAGAAAGGGGCGGAGACAGTGCACTCCGGAAGTGAAGGGGGCGCTATTTCCTATATTGTCCACGGTCTCCCGTTTTTATTTTCTTTTGAAATCTGTGATATAGCTTCACCTTTAGGAGGGATTTTCACTCTCAGCATGTATTTGAACTTCTCTCTTCTATTTACTTCAGCGCAGCTCACAGTTTTTAACAAATTCTGTAGCTTTCGGTGTACGTCTAAATCTGCTCCTTAGTCGCATCTTTTCGGCCCTGCTACTGCCTCTAGTGGTGTGGGGGTGGTAACACAACAATCTAATTATATTACTAAATCAGAATACCACAAAGCCTTTACTATTTATTATTAAGTCTGGCATTACTGGAACTGTAAAATATAAATTCCCTCACAAAAGAACATACCTTTTCATTTTCTTGTATCGTTCACTGTTTGTGGCTCCCCGCGTCTAACGCGCTGCTGTGAACTAGATAACCCTCCATGGGAGAGGGGCTTTCATGTCAAAATAGATGGTTTATTAATCTGCGTTATGCAATATTACCACCTTAAAATGTTCAGGTTAATCGCGTGCACTAACGCGTTAAAGTTAACAGCCATAACACATATATGTGCGAGAGAAAATAAAAAAAACAGTTGAGGCATCCTACCCTCAAAAAACCTCCACAAAAAGACCACAATATAGCCACCTGCGAAGTAAACAGCACTTGTGTTGCACATAATGCTAGCTGAGATATTACCGAAGTTAGCTTTAGCAAACTAGCAACAGTAGCTCAATATAACAACATAAAATATATTTTCGTACACAAACACAAAACTGCAATACAATGTTTTTTAAAAAGTACTTACCCGGTGAAGTCATTGTTGGTCCCGTCCTCTAGCCGGTGAAAGTTTGCCTCCAGCCTGTAAGTATCCCACAATGCAACTGTATATCAAAACTTTACAGTACAGCTGTAAATTTCTGCATCTTTTCAGCAATAAAACTGTTGAATGCAGAGATACTCTAGCGTAGAAATTGAATTTTTATGAGTTAAACATTTGCTTAAGAAATTAAGTTGATAGACAATACTTTAAATTAACATTTCTGTCAGATACTAACATGTCACATTATTCTAATTACATCTCCATCTTAGCTTGTAGACATTAAGTTCACATTAAAACTAAAATATCATAAATAACTCAATCTCCTGCAACTCAATGGTTTGTGGCACAGCCTAAAATTCTGGTTTGCTGATTTATTTCCCATAATGCAGAGAGTGTTGCTCTTCTCTGTTTCTAATTGGTCTGTATGTTTTGCCCAATTTAGTGAAAATGATCCACTGTAGTCAGTTCTTACATTATTATTAAAGAAATAAAATCACTCTGAGCCTGTGTGGGCTTGACAGATTAATAATGACAAACTTGTGGTGGAAAAATTAAACTAATTAAATTGTTGAAACTTGAAGAATCTTCCTGCTCAAACAAATCCAGTAACACCTCATTATGCAAACCATTAGTTTCATCTGCTTGAGTTATTTCGACAGTGTGTTATAAGGGCTCTTAGTCATTCAGACACAAGCTGCTATTTTAAAGATGCATTAAAAAAATATATCCCAACATTCTTTGATCTTTGAATTGTCATTGCGTCCGTCAATGAAATGTTTTAGTCCAGTTTAAAACTTTTTTAAATTCTGAAGTGGTACTAGTCTAACAATTTATTTGTGAAGCCCTTTGGCATTTTAAATGCTTTTTTCCTCAGTATTGCCTTATCGTATAGCTTTTAGCTTAATTTGACTTGGTTGCACTCAGTGAAGTCAAAAGCAGAAATCTAATGAATGAATATTGAAAGATGGGGCTTTCAGTAAGACGTGAGATAATATTTAACTTACACGTGGATTCCGTATCTGAAGAGGTGATTCCAGGCAGGAACATTAGTTTGGTGCTGAGTTATCGTGGATTTTTGCAAGAGAAGGCCAGAGAATTTTCAAAAGAGCAGAGACAGAAGTGCAGCCCATGCTGATCCTCTTTTGACTTGATGAGCTGTTAAGCTGCAGTGCGCGGCAGCACAGCAGAAAGCTGGCTCTGCCCTCCGAGGACGAGCAGCAGAAGCAGCAGAATCACAAAAGGGAGAGCGGTGAAGGAAGGGAAAGATCATGATGAGATCAACCTTCTAACCCTCTGGGGGTAAAGGGGGATAGGTTTCTGAAAAGCTGTAATGATCAACTAAAACCTTCCTCAAAACTTCAGTAATGTATGAAATGTAATATAAAAATCCTGAGGCAAGAGGCTCACCTTTCATCTCGGTTCAAAGGTAAAAGCACGGATATGAGGGGGAAACAAACGCCTGCTGTGATCATGGCAATCTCTTCAAAATTCAGTCAATATCATAAAAAAATCAATGCCATTATGGCTCTAGATGAAAAAGTATTTTATATGCAGAGAATAAAGGCAGGGGGAGATTTATGTCCGGTCTGCTGAATAGATTAAGTTCATCGAAGAAGCAAAAGGTTTGAGTCGGCGGTGCTGCTAAAAGACAGGCTGGGAATGCAAAAGTGAGATGAGTCATCTTCTGGAGACCACAAACACATGCAAAGTATCGTAATGTAACTGATATTTGTGGTGATATTTAACGGGGGAGGGGGCAGAGCTATTAATAGGTCAATAGCTTTAAACCTCATTACCACAGTCGAGTTCCCATATGATCAAATTCAGATTTTTATGCAAGAGGTTTGTTCGGGCCTTATTATGCCAAAGGAGCTTCTGTATATGTAGCGCAAAAGTATCTTTAGAAAAGTGTATTGAAGGCATATTGTTTGGTTAATGGTGTCTGTCTGAGAGGTTTCAGGTATGTTGCTGAAGTGTGTGCAGTAAACAAAATAATGCATGAATCGCTTTCAAAATGACTGCTGGCAGACATTAGATATTACTCCTCATAATTACTTACATTTTAATTAAGTATATTAGTTTGTATCATTTTTAATAGTTGTTAATCTGAACATAATTAGTTAGTTTTTTTTGGTGACAAAGCCTTGGTGATATGAACGGTAACCAGTATGTTAACTTAGGAAAAAACTTAGGCAGTATCATAAGAAATGTGTTTGGCCAAATTTCTGTGCTGTAGCTAAAAATTAAGATTTAATTAGTCTGGCTAAAGTGCTGATACCAAAGTCAAACTTTAATATTTCAGTCACATTTTATGACATAATCCCAAACCAGTTCTTATTAAGCAGAAATGCCAAACCAGAGGAACAAAATTAAGTTAAAATGTAGCTGTTAAAATTCAACTACTTAATAGCTTTGGGAAATATATATATACATATATATATGATGTATATATAAAAAAGAAAACATGATTTGGACCATATGTTATTCCGCTGTAATTAAGCTGCTAAATGTAAACAATTTCTAATCAGAAATGGAGATTTACACACAGTTAAAATTAAAATAGCTTTTTTAAAAAAAAAAAAAAGTATTATTGCATAATAATTTCCACTGGTATGCCTACATTTGGACAGGTCAAATATGAGTGGGTGAAGACGATGGATGGGTGAAAGTAACACTCCTGAACATTTCACTGGTGTTCCTTCACTGCAGTGTAAAATACTGCATTGCTCTGATATAATCATGTATTGCTGTGCTTCTATTTCCATTGTCTTGATATAGAACAAAGAACAACTCAGCTGATAACAAATAATGTCCATGAGAGTCTAAAGTTTAATTTAGAAAAAGACTAAACAAAACCAAGAGGAAACTCAAACAGGGAACATAAATCCGCCCAGTGAAGGATTTGTTTTGTTTCCAGATAGAATCGATGCCATACGTCTGCCCTGCAAGGAAAGGGTGAGAAGTCAGAAATAATCTGCTGTTTTTATACTGTTACTTTTACAACAGTGGCAATTTCAAAATGCCAAGGGCACTTGAAATGTTCTGCCAGGAGGACAAAAATCTTAAAAACAGTTTCATTATGGATATTGTTACAAGTCCCTTTGTAAGTGGCAGTTTCAACTTTCAACATTATGGGTCCGTAACAGGGGTCTTCAACTCCAGTCCTCGAGGGCTGGTGTCCTGTAACTTTTAGATGTGTCTCTGCTTCAACACACCTGAGTCAGATAATGAGGTCATTAGCAGGACTCTGGAGAGCTTTACTTGCTGAGGAGGTAATTCAGCCACTTGATTCAGGTGTGTTTCCTGGTCTATAATAACCTCTGCCTGAGAGCTACAGTTGTCTGATGTGTTGTTTCATTGAATTAGATTTTATTTTTGCAGTCCAAGGACTGTTTCCCCTTCACAGACACACATATATATTTTCCAGTTGGAGGCAGTTTTTTTTAATGTGTGTTGCTTTATGAGGTTGGTTGGAAAATTTTTTAGTTTTTGATATTTCAACACGTGAGGATATTTTTGGTTGAATTATTGACTAAACTGGGCAAAGAGATGTCTGAAGATGCATTTTCTGTCTGACAGGTTAAGATACCAGTATTTTTTTTTTTTGCCATTGTTGACAAAATATGATATGGGACGTGCTTTTCAATGATAAAATACAATTTTTGACAAATGTAACTTAGTTATTGGCATTTATGAGCAGCAGTCTGTGTTTATTGTTTTTTTCATAAATTGACAACTGCTATAAACTCTTTTAATTTCCCCTGTTTTGCATAATGATTTCATTTTTGTCAAATTCTTAATAAATATTAACCACTTTGTAATAAACTGCCTTTTTTTTCTTCTGGTGAGGCAGCAATGGCTGACCACCAGTAAGGGAATCCTGGGTCCAAATCCTAAATTTGGATTTTCACCATGTTCATCTGTGGAGTTTCTCCTGCTACTCTGCTTTTCTGTAGCACTCAAATAGGCTGTCTAGAAAACAGTTTTTTTGTTTGTTTGTTTTGGTTTTTGTAGCTGTCACTTGATGGATTGCTGACCTTCCCAATTGTTTTTAATGAAAAAAGTTTTAATGGAAAAAAAAACAGCTGAAACTGATGTAAGTTTGTAATATCAAAAACTTCAGATTCATTGGGTTACAAGAAAAATATGCTGTCACAAATCAAATCTGGCTAACTGGGGCTGAAAGGTCAACACATTAAGGAGGGGGAAAAAAGCAACTTCCCCTATTAAGCCCTTATAACACTGCTTTACAGTTTGACTGATGGTATGAAAAATCTCGTTTTGTGTGTCTAAAATCTTCCAATAGGAGCCAAAATTAACACATTTGCACATTTGAAGAGACTATGGAACTATTGTGTGATATGATGGTTTGCCATATTGCCAGCCGTCGATTTTAATTGGTCGATAGAATTCTCCCAAGTTCTCGTCCCATATCGCGATACTGAACATTCTTCCCAGTGAGAAGCAGCCCTTCAACTGTTTTCAGTCGCTGTTGTGGCTGCGATGAAGAGTGGTCAGGCTGTGTGTTTGGTTCACCGTGATTCACCCCGAGGCTTAGCGGGACTGCTTTAAATTGACCGACTAACTGAACCAGCCCCCAGGGGCATCTGTGAAGAAACTCCAGGTCTGTACCAGCGCAGTTAATCCCGCAGGTAAGATTGCTGTCGTTATGTCCTGTTGGCTCCGTCTCTCCTCTTCTCCTCTAGATACTCTCGTGCATGCAGTTTAACATCATCAAATCATCATTTAACTTGTCTCCTGTTTTCCTCCGCTTTCGTCGTTTCTCACACCTTTTTTAGTTGCGCTGCGTTGAGCAGTTTTGCCTCAAAACTCCCGAGTCGGAAATCACTCAGCGTGGCTTTCGGAGAACCTGAGTGGGGATGCAGGAACTTCACAGCTCTCTGGCGACTCTGTCTCCGGGATGAAATATCCCCGTTAGCTTGCATGCTAACGATACATCTGCTTAGATTAAAGTAGCCTGGCTGCCTCGGCACTAGCTAGCTGGCTGGGTCGCCTGGCAGCTCCGCACAGTAATTTCAGTTTCCCAGTGTTGTTGTTGTGTTGGACAGGCGGTGATGAGGTGGCAGCTTAACTTTTACCCCTGGTTTAGCTAACTGTCCAGGGTCTACATGAAGGTTTCTGTGTACTAACAGCTCGGTGTTGAGTTTATTCCACCTAGAAACCATTGAAACACAATATAGCTACTTTGGTTGATGTTACTCTTCAGTATCTCAGTCCCCTGTAGTAGCTCTACTTTAATTTCCCCGTAGTGTGGTTTAAATCTGTGCAGCTATTAGGATCTTACAAATAGAGGCGCTGATTTTTACTTGATACTTTAGTGTTCATTTCTCGTCCGCACATGTTTTACATCAAGTTTCAAATCAAACTTTACCGAAGAGATATTATTTCTCTGAAAACTTAATGATATTGTTTTGATTCTGAGGTTTGAAGACGGCTCTCTTGACTTTTTCATGTGTTTGTTTTCGCCAACCTTATGTTCAAAGGGCTGTAATTTGTAGATGAGGTCAAAAGTCTGGAAAAATACCGACTTTTATTAAAGTTGCTTAAACTTTACCAGCAGAAGAAATTGCACTTTATGGGTACAATTGTAGGTGACCATAAACTGATCCAATTTTTCAAAGGTAACGAACCTTTGAAAAATAAATTTCAAAGGTTGAAATGAATTTTTCTTAATTTTATGAAAACTTACAACTTAAACAGCAAATATTTAATACCTTTTTATATCTTAAGCAATCAAGTTGTCTTTAAGGTAAGATAAATTTAAGTAATTAGAAGTCAATATACAGTAATGTTACAGATACCCATGTATGCATCATAAAAATCAAACTATTTAGGTCTATCAAAAAATAAAAAAATTCCAAATTGAACACCTCCAAAAATTATTTTTAAAGTGAACCGTTTCAATATTTTTGAGAAAAAAAAATTACCTTCCAGTTATAATATTTTTTGTAGTGATAAAAGTATGACATCTGTTTCAAATGAATAAATAAAACAAAACTTGATCTGCTGGAGTTTTTTTTTTTTTTTTTAGCATTAAGACATCTACCGAGGTCTTAGAACAATGTTTATTTTATTTCCCTCTCAGTTTCAAAAATACTTTCAGATAATTATGCTGTTAATCTGTTTGCCTTGTGATCCAAAATAGTTGCATATGAGCAAAGTTTGCTTTGAAGGTAGTAATTATTAATGACTGGTGGTGCAGCCGCATGCTGTGCTGGGCTCAGGTCTCTCCCGCATGGCTGCCGGTTGAACCTCTGCTAACTGTGCCATGAAAACAGGCTGTAGGGTGGGTCCAGGTTCACTTGTAGTTCAGTTTGGATCAGAGTCTTTGAGAATATCTACTGCATAAGCTTTTGTTTTAGCCTTACCATGTGAGTACATTCTTTCCAGACACTCCTGTCTTTACTTACAGCCCAAAAATATGCACATTAGGTGCATATTTGTCCATAAATTTGTGTGACTGTGTGCATTTATAGTTCTATTTCCTGCTTTTTTTAAAAAATGTTGCCCTAAGAGATATATCTCTTACCCACTGACTGCTGGAAACGGGCACCAGCCACTACAGATATAGATTTTAAAGCTGATATTTTTGGGCAAAAAAATAAGAATGTTTTAACGTGATTTTCTTTATGGTGTGCTTTTTTTTGACAGCTGATGACTTGGCGCACACTCTGTCTCAGATTGTTTAGCCAAAAGGAAAACCGCATTTAAAATTTCAAAAGTGAAGGAAAATAAAAACGTGCTTTTGTCAAATGAAAGTTTGTTTAATGAAATTTAAGAAAAAGGAGGTAAATAAAAACTGTGGACGAGCAAAGAATAAATTTGGCAGCAGTTGCCGACAACATAAGCAGATCTGCTTTGCCAGATCAGTAAAAGTTTCCAATCCTTTACAGTCTAATATCATTTCATAGTTTGACTCTTGTGAAAGTGCAGTTTGCTTTCAAATTTATACAACCCAGAGTTTTTCACGACCGGTTTAGCAGAGCGCGCTAGCTCTACTGTTAGATTGGCATTTCAGTTTTTAGAGGGCTCTGATGTGAGAAGTGTTGCAACGTGCTCAGTAGTACGCCATTCGCTATTAATTCAACTAAATTTGTGATAAAATACGTTTTGAAAAGTTGTTCAGTATGTTTTAATAAGGGAAAGTTTAATTATGTGATATAAAACTCACATTTCTATAGCAGCAGCCAGTATCACATTATTAATGGCCACAAAATTATTAAATATTAAAAGATATAAACGGTGAAGGTTTAAAAAAAATTTTTTTTTTATCATATTCTCAACAAGTGCTTTACATATTTCATGCCATCACAAATTAGGGTCTCTAACACACAATAGACCACCATTTTGAAATAAACATGTTATAATTTTAAGAAAACCTTGAAAAAATGAGGGCTAAATTCATTAGTTTAATAGTTTAATCAGCACAATTACCCAGCAGTAATCGGGAGGGAAGTGGAGAAAGAAGCTGAAAATAACCGCTTAATTTTCAGATTTTCCTCCTTGTTTAATCTTTAATTATTATTTTTTTAAGTGCGACCATCATGCGCACAGTTGAGGCATTGGCTGGGTAATGCGTGCTCAAAGTGCTGTTTGTCCTGCACCGACTCGGATGCTGCTGGACCTCGGACGGGCCTTGCAGCATCATGATCAGGAATCAAGCTATTATCAGCGGATCCTTAAAGCCCTGAGTTTGGAGGTGCAGCCACAGCAGATCAAACTTGACACTGTGTCGGGTTCATTTATCCCACTGCAGACCACTGCCGGGAGCCACTCACCACTGCTTATTGGTAGCACACCGCTAGCTTTGTTATTTCAAGGACACTCGCACACATTTATCTAGCCGTAATGACTTGCTTGCGTCAAAGTTGGTCAGCTCTTTTTACACTTGAGCTGGGTGCTCACTTTGCAGCTTTTCTTAAAGTAACAATATTTTTGGGTTAATTTAATCTTTTCTTTTATTTTGCAGTGCAGAAATGTCATATTTAGAAATTTGGAGTCCATAGGGAAACAACCCGAGATAACTAAGTCTTTAGAATATAATTTAATGACAATTATTTTTGCTGGAAGCTTTGATATTTAATTTTTCAAAAGGATTACTGGTTGTGGTTATTTTTATTTCAGCTTCAAAAATTGATATGTATTATTGTATTACCTTTCTTTAAAAGCAGCTTTCCAAATTGAGACACATTAGAAATGTCAAAAACCTCAGATAAAATGTCACAAACTACAAAATTGCCTAGAATCAGTGTAAAATACATTTTAAATTGTCAGTGTAAATAAATTTTTTTTAAACTGTATTTAGCTTGAGAAAAATCAGCTTACTGTCACTGTTGATGCTGGATTTATCTACTTTATGAAACCAGTTTTTGGACTTTGAATAATTTTTGCAGTATTGGATTACTATTGCAATCACAACAGTGCTTAGATGCAATATTTAGTTCACTAACTTCCTGTATCACAATGTTGTGATCAAATGAATTAAAAATTGTCACCCTGAGCTGCAAATGGAATACATGACTATTTAAACTTGGACGATAATTAGGAGACCTTTTAAATATATTTTTACTCTATATAAATTCCCAAAATCTTTTGATTCTGCATTTATTACGCTGACAGTAACAATTTACTAACCTCAAGTGGAACCGAGCGTGAAAGCAGACAAGGTAGTAAGTAAACAAATAGTTGCTGATTAGTTACAGTTATTAGAAACAGAGAGTTTTCATGTTTTGTAATAGCGTCCTTAGATTTGTTTAACAAAAAAAAACAAAACCTCAACCCGCAGTGTGTATTTGTGCTATTTCTGAGCAGTGGCAGATTGCAGTAACACTGACAGAAGCTGGCATCATGCTAATTAGTCAGTGAGTTAATGAGAAATCCTTATAGAAGGCAGCATGCAGTATGTCGCACCACACACTGAGTGTGTGTAGGTGAACTGCTTGGACCAGATTTTATTATGGTTGCGAGGAGAAGATGATTAATTGTTTGAAGCTTCGAAATCCATACAAGTTCCTGGAAAAAGTAATCTAACCTAGATTACTTTTAGAGGACGGCAAACTGCTGTTTTGGAAAAAAGTGTGTGATTTTTCTTTTTATTTGTGTTTGATTCAAAACCCCATGAAGCACTATGTTACCCTCCTCCTGGACGTGGGCATCAATGACAAATACTAAAAGCTTAATTTTTGCCTTCCCTTTTGCACCAACCTTCTCTTTTGTATGTTTTGTCATACACTTGTTTGAAAGAAAAAAAATAAACCAAAGTTTTAGATTCATTCACTCACAGAAAAGAGCCATTTCTAATTGAATACCTTCCACATTTTCACTATTTCTAAACCTCATTGTGAAGTTGGTTCTTAATCAACTTTTTTCTTTTAACTCCTTTCCGATGAATATTAAATCTGCCTACTTTTTTTGTAAAGTTTTAGTCTTGTACTTTGATTTGCTGTTGACGCATGTCATTCCTAAAGGTTTTTCAGGCACTTCTGAGTGCCTTTAATCAACACATGGTAGCACTTTGCATGGACAGTCAAGTGTCCTTGTAGCTGAAGCTCTTTCTTGAAACATTGAGGAGCTTGGTGGAGAAAACTGTCAGGGTGGTAACAATGTTTTGTACTGAATTCCTCTCATTTTTCTGTTCTTATGTGCCATTAGTGGGACAAAATGTGAGCCAAGAGGCAATCAGATTGCTGCTTTATTCCTCTGCACTGTATTTCTCTCTCTCTGTGTGAGTACATCTGTCTTTGTTAGGTGTTCAGTTTGTATAGCTCAGTTGCCTTTAAAAGAAAATGCGTTCCTTTTTGTGCGCATCTCAGCAAGTATAGTCATATCCCAAATTTGGGGACCATTTTGAAGTTGCTGAAGCATTTTTTTCCCTTTGCTAGACTACCGAGTCACTGCAAGCTTTATTCGAGCCTGCACATTCTTGTAGCTTGAAGTTCTCAACCCACAAACAAACATACTTACTTTTATATTTTTGAATTCTGGTTCTGATATATTGGATGTATCTCTAAATTATTAACAACAGTTAGTGATTTAGCGCTTTTTCAATTAAGCGTTTTTCAAGTGCTTTCACAGCTATAGAAACTCAGATTTGACCTTTGCTGCTTATCTGCTAGACCAGCTTTTGTTGTGGTCTTTTCAAAATGTTCTTGCTGTCGCAGAATAGCCAAAATATGAAGAATCTAAAAGCTTTCTTGTTATCGTATGCATGAAAATGCCTACCAGAGGCATAAAGAACACTACAAGACTATGCTATTTGCACATATAGAAGTCCCGAAAGCTAAAATACTGTAAGTCTTCAGTTGTAAGTCTTCAGTTAGTAGCAACTTTATAAACGGCTTATTAAAATGTTTTGTTGAATGTTGTCCCTTATTCAATGGTAGGATTAACTTAAAAAATAGTACAGTGAAAGCCTAAGTCAATGAATTGTATTATGTGTAGAGTGCTAGATAATAGGGCTGGACAATTAGTCAATAACAATATATATTGTGGGAGACACGTGATCAATATCAATAGATAATACATCTGATAGAATATTCAATATATAGACTATTCACTGAACTCGGATCCAGAACTGCACGGGATTCTGGGAGGTGTAGGCAGAGGAAAGGATTTAGCTGCTCAACCTCTCGTGGCTTTCTAAGCAAGGTTGGTGGCATCAACAACTAACTCACTCGCTCTTTGGTTACCTAGCAACAACCTGGTGAGTAAATTGTGCAGCAGCTATTTCAGGTCTCGCCATTGTGCCTCATAACTGCTTAAAAAAAACAAAAAAAACAATGATGTGGAGGGAAGCTGTGGATAAAAGGCATCCCACCAGTTTCAGTACTTCAGAGATTTAAACAAAAATATGAATCGATGATTATCAATATCGACAATCATCAATATTGTTTGATATGAAATGCCTATATTGTGATAACACTGGTATTACTAGTATTACACTAGTATTACTACCACTACTAATAACTTTATAAAGCACTTTAAAAGTTCTGAACAACTGCAAGGAGATAATAAAATAAAACAATGCAGTTTAAAAACATTACCCACAAGTCTTTGTCTGATTGGCTGATCAGCCCCCTCATGATGACTCCTTCCCTGGAAGCTCTGGTTAACCAAGTCCCGGTTCACAAAGAAAGACCCTTGGAATCCATTAAGAAGGTTTTGCTTGTCTGAGTATGGGTTCACCTTTTTTAAGTACTGATCATGTTACTTTACATTAAGTTTTGCATCACTTGGTAACATTAAAAGCTTTTACTTTTGTATGTAAGTCAGTTCAGAATTCAACATAGGAAACTAAAAAAAGGAGTTTGGGATTAATGTTGAGGATTTGTGAGTGAGATACGAGCCACATTTCAGACGTCAGTAAGGCTTTCTATTATAATTTTTTTTTTTTTTTGTAAGGGTTGTTCTGCAGATTGAAAGCAGATGGACCCAAGAGGTTTTGAAACTATGAATCATCCCTTTTTCAGTAATATCAGTTCAGTTAGTCATTACAGCTTGATATTTGGTTGTTAGCTTTTTGATCAGTTTTATTAAAAAATAAAACTTTCCTTTAAGGACCATCAGCAGAGTACAGTTATTACACAATTGCTAAATGTTTTAGTTCTCTTTCTCAGTTAATCATTATGGAGTACATGAGTTGGATTATCTTAAAATTAAATTTTTTATTCCTTGATCTCAGCTAGTGAACGGCAATTGTCACCAGCACTTCGGCAACCCTACAGGTGGTATAGTTTAGTAGATTCAGTTCCTTATTTCTTGTTTTTTTTGGTCTTTTCATAGACTTTAAACTACTAATCTAAAATTCCAATTCTAATTGAGATAAATATAAGACTTGCTTATTTTTCTTAAACTCAATAGACTTGATTTTTCTAACAGTAATGCAATTTGAAGCATCATAAGCATGCTGCAGAGTTGAACATAGATTTCTGATCCAATATAGTCCAATTAAAATTTTATCCAATACAGTTAGATTCACATTTAACTTAATCACCTTCAGTCCAATTACATCAAGTTATGATGCAGTTCAAAACAAACCTGAGGTTGAAGCGGCAGCATCCTTCTGGCTTGGCCAACTAGAAATTGAGAGCCCAGGGAAGACAAAGACGGGAAGAAATACCTCCCAACTCCTCCCATTATAGAAATAATATTCACACAAATTAAAAAGCAAATTAATTAATGTTGTACTATTTTCTCTGTAAGAAAAAGGTTTGAGTTATTATTTTATTGATGTATTTGGACAAATCTTCATTGTAGCATATTTATCATATTTTAGTCTCTGTATTTCAGTTCAATGCTTTGTTTGGAGTTGTTTGAGGCGGTTAGAGTTCATTTCTGTGGGATACTAATGTTGCTCTTGTCCTCTGACCCCCACAGTACAGCTAACACAGCCTGCTTCAAAAGCAAGCACACAAACGGCTTATGTTTGCATACTTTGGAGCCACATCCCTCCCCCAGGCACTCTCCACTAAACCCCTCTCCACTATTAAATACCAACCACCATTTACAACAAAGGAAGTGGCCTCAGTTGCTCTCAGGCATGCAGACACAAGTAATGGCACTGAATCATTATCCAATTTGCTCTCGGGTTTTTCAGAGAAACAAGTATTTGTGAAAAATACATCTTAACACACATTTTGGATTACATATGTAGCTAAAGATTAGGAGCTGGTAGATCCCAACTGGATTTTGAAGAATTTGAAAAACTCTACAGGGAGTTGTTCTGCTTGGCTGGCTCATGATTATGTTTGGAGCACTTTTGGCTTTGTCTTTTGTCCTAAACCAACATGAATCCCGGACTAACCACACATCTGATTCAGTAATGTTATGTAGGATTATTCTCTTTCAGAATTTAACCTGAAAAGAATTTGTCAACCTGTTACTTTAAAAGCTGTGCATCAAGATGTGACTTTCATATTAAGTTTGTGTTAAGAGCATTTTTACTGATGAGAAGAATACTTAAATGCTTGATTTTGTTTTTGTTATTGTTTTTTTTTAAGGGCAGACTTTCTTCTATATTTTTTAATAATCAGTTTGCAACAAAACCAATATCAAAAACTGCTCAAGTTTAACTTTTAAGTTGTTTTTCTTGTGGTTTTTAATTTTGCATTGAGATTTTTGTGTCTTTCATCTTGGCCTTATTTTCAAAATGGCTTCCGTTATTACTCTGGGTTTTGCTTACTCGACTGTTAACACCTCAGTAAAATAGGGTTGGGAACATGGGCAGCATATATATATATATATATATATATATATATATATATATATATATATATAGAAGACATAAATGTACTTAAGGGAGAGATTAGCCCGACAGCACTGTTAACTATAAAATGACTGCTTAACATCCAGGAGCCGGTATTACATTAGACCAAGATATCCTATTAAAACTGACTATATTTAAGAAATCTGTCTTTTTCTCATCAGGGATTTTGAGGGCATACTATTCCCTTGTATTTCCCTAATTTGCTGTTTGTGGTGTTGTTTAGCAACAGCCTTTGGGAAGAGAACAATGACGGTGTGAGGACTCTAAAGAATTAAGTAAACTCTGCCTCCATATTTGCTTCAGGTCCACACAGAGAGACATCTATTAATGCTCTTTAAATGTGGACTTTTCTATAAAAGTGTAAAATGGAGCATGTTCCTGCAGTGCTATAAAAAATATGTAAATTACTCTTGATTTTTCTGCTGTGCTCTGTGACTGGCAGTAAGAAATAATGCCACCGCTTTTTATACTGAATTTACAAGCAAATGACATTATTTAGTTTGCAAATGATCAGTTTCTTTCACCAAGGTGATTGCATGGAACAGTTTTTTTTAAAGGTGTCAAAAATAGAGAGCAAAAACATTATGACCCGTGGCATTTGAAATAAATATGAACAATTACAACTGGAATTCAAACCAGTTTAAACGCCTGAAGTACTGTTGAGTTTAAATTGGCGCTAGGTCCAATTAAACAACAATAGTTGTGTGCACATTAGGGCTACAAAAGACCAGAAAAGTGTGATTGTGATATTATTACTGAATATTCATATTAACATCGGTTACCATTAAACCACTTTTTCCTGGTTCTTTTCTTTCATCGTATCTCTGACACTAAAACCATAAATTCAGTGTGGGTGGGGAGAGTCCAACTAACAGGCCAAATATACACACACTCTTTTTTTCCATTGGACCGTCTTTAGCTTTAAACCACACATTTGCTGTGGTATTATTGGCAACTTTGGAGATGTTGCAGCATTTCCTACCATTAGCTACTTTCATAGATTTTTCGCAAAGGTCTTGTAGAGATGGTCACTGTGCAGTTTTCTCTCTAGCACATCTCAAAGGTTCACAGTGGGGTCTGGTCTCTTTGTTGACCACTCAATATTTCACAAGACACTTCAAGGCAGGATTAAGATACATGTCTGACGTTTCCATAAATGAAGACAGAATGAACGAATCAAAACAGCAAAGGTGGTTTGATGCCAGGCTGCCTTTGTTACACACCGGAGTTTCCCAGCAAGGTCGTCAAAGGCGAAATGATGTAGTGATAATAAATGGTTTGTGCTACCAGGCAACAGTCTGATATATCCATAATGTTGACGTCAAAGATCATGACTGCTCCTGCTGTCCCAGTCTACTGGCTTGTTCTTTTAAAACTAACCGCCGTGCAGGACAACACCATAATCACTTGTGACTTACAGCTAGGTGAAGGGAGCCCAAAAGTCATTTGTCTTTACAGGTTTATGACAGACATGTTTTGTAAAAGATTCTCCTATGTGTAAGTGATGTCTCACACTCTACTTTTGCAAAACATTTGAGCCTTGGCATTGTCATCTTGGAATATAGCCGTGCTATCAGGTAAGAAAAAAAAAAACCTGCACTGATGGAATAACCTCCTTCTTCGGGCATATAATCTTGCTGAACTTTGACATGACAAACTCAGCTACTTCTGATCATAGCACTGCCCCCACAGTCTTTTACATGAGACTCTATGCTTGAAGATACATGACCTCATCTCTCCCAGTTTTAACCTTGATGTGCACATCGTTCTTGGGCAGGGTGATTAATCTGAACTCATCAGACATACTATTGCTAGACAGTTCAAACTTTGTTCTTGCTAACAGACTAAAGCCTTCTCCTCTGATTATCTTCACTGATCAGTGGTTTGCTTCAGGCTACACAGCTCAAATCCCATGAGTTCCCTTTGCACTATGCATGTGGAAATGCTTTTATTTTTACCACTGAACGTAGCTGCGAGTTGTTTTTTATGATTTGGCTTCTCAAAATGTTTAAGTGAATGCCGATCACGATCATCCAAGATTATTCTCCTGACCACATTTTTTCCACGAACATCATAGCTCCCCATCCAGTTTTTGATAATACTTTGGACAGTTGTTGACTTAATTTTCTTTCCGCAATTTCATAGATGTTTTCTGTGCTCGAGGCATGTGGGAATAATGTGACCTTTCTGAAATATATTAACATCTTCTCCACAACAACAGGATACGTCTTCTGATGTAGAAGCTTCTTGCATCAGTTAGATTATGTAATTTGTTGCCTGCTGAAACACAATCAGCCATGCAGTTTTAATAAGTGGGAGTCTCCCACCTATTTTCTTTGTTAAATCCAGGACTTGTTCTTGGACTGGTGGTGTAATATGGTAACTTTCAAATCAGATGCTCCATTCAAGCTGCAAGATTTTCTGTAAAAGACACCACTAATGGGCCTGGGAAGGAATTCTGCTTGTTTCTGAAGTTGCAGTCAGTTTGAGCGTGTTATTTTATACTTGATTGGTCACGAACCAGTTTCACTATGTGTAACTATTGGTGTTTGTCAGCCAGCACGAGAAACAGTGAAGTAAACATCTTCAAACATTAATGACAGCTGAATATTTTATGTCGAAGCTGGGAAGAAGTCTTAAGCATAGCTTCTCAAAAAGAAACCCAAGTGTCTTGTGTTGCTATTTTTAAGGCAAGAACAAAAACGCTGAAGTAAATATTTAACCTTACAAGAACTTTAGTGTTTATGTATAAGTTCATTTTCAGCCAATTTGATAATTGAATCGCTTGGTGCAATAAAGTTGTGTAGCGTTCCCTTGGCTACTATTTCATATTCACACTCATAACCGCCATCCGCTATTACCACCCAGTGTGAACGAAGGCTTTCTTAGATAATTGTTTTAATAGCCGTCATTACAGCCCAGCACCGTTCAATATTGCAAAACTGGCAGTCTCAAGACGTCTCATCCCTCTTCCCTGAACAAAATGATCCTTCTATGACCCTCGATTGCAGTGCCCCTATGACATTCACACTTGATTAGGCTTGCAAATGAAGTTTTCCTTATTTTAGGGCATGAGGTGCGACCTTGGCTCAAGAGTCCTGTTAAGTCTTATTGGATTTGCTGGACATAGTAGGCTCAAAAGATTTATTTATTTTTTTTCCAGTTTCACAACTAAGCTGGGAAGACGTCCCAGTGGTATTATCTGCAACTAATTCACTTGCTTCATCAGCTTTTCTTTTTTTCTTAAATAGTCTACAGATAGTTGATTGCGCATCTTTTTTTGTGCCACGGGAATATTCACTTGGTAAATAAATGGCTACCACAAAAACAACAGCAACCAAATTAAAAAACTTCCATCTGCGGATTTATCTTTAATCTCCTCCTGTCAGAAACTAATTGTCGTACCTTAATTGTTGCTGACAAAGTAGGTTATTCTGCCTTCATTATAATACCTAATTACACCTGTGCTACTATAAAGGGTCAAAACACTTTAAGGTATTTTGAGTCTTGTAAGGAATTAAACTAAGGATGATTTAAGTCATGTTTGTACCTGACCAGCATTGCTGTTCATACTTTAGTAAACATTTTGCGCTCAGTTATTAGTCAAGTTGTATTTTTTATGTTTTTTATTTTTAGTTATAGTTTTCTTAAATATTTAATAGAAAACATTAAAATTTGTGTTTTCTTTGAACAGTATCTGTTGGCACAACAATTAGGCAAAAATATCATGAAACTTGATTTAAAAAAATAGCAATATTCCCATCTCACTTGTTCCTCATTATCCATTAAAGAGTAAATAAACAATTAAGTGACCAAAATATCCATTCTTCCATTCAATAAGTCACAAGCCCTCCATTTGCTTTAGTACATCAACTACATTTAAAAGTGCCTGATTGCACCTCTGAAAACACAGTAATGTAATTTATTAATATCTTTAAATATTTTGATATGTATTGATGATTTCGCAATGTTTATTTTTTTTGTTTCAGTGATTTGTTGTAATGACCTTCGATCCTGGAAGTTTCACTAGTCTTGCTCTTTGCGTGTTAAAGCAAACCTCACATATATGAGAAGTTGGGCAGGAAAAAAACTTGGCCTTCTCTAGTTGCAAACTTGAAAACTTGTTTTTCTCCAAGAAGAAATTCTCCAACAAATATATAATAAAATTTTTCTTCTTCTTGGATTTCACTCTTCAAAGATGCATACGTCTTCTTACTTTGACCTCTAGCATCAGTATGACTTTCGATTCAGTAAGCTCCATCTCACTGAATCAACATACTGGTGCTAGTTCTTACCAAGCAGTTCTAGGCTATAAACCCTGTTGCTCTGAGCAAACCTCTCCATCTTTCTGTTCTTATTCTACAAACAAATGAGAAGCACTTTTTTTTTTTGTAATTTCAGCAACCTCTCTGCTAATGAGCTTCAGCTCAAGCTGGCAGGCCAAAGAGGATTTCAGCCCTGACTTACTGGTCAGCTTATGTCTTCTCACTCATTATCTCACTCAATGTATTACCAGAAAATTAGAAATGCATTTGCAGGAAGACATTGCACTCATATTGCTTAGCAGTCAACACTGCTGCTGTATGAAAGCAAGGATGTTAAAATTTACTGGCCTTTTTGCTTGAGCTATAAATTACTAAATTTATTAAAATATTAGTTTACAACAGCCCTAGTTGGAATAATGAATTGGAATAAGTGGGTCAAACCTAGAAATACTGTTGCTCGATTAAAACGTCCACCAAGGTGTTACTGAGTTTGTTTGTTGTCTAGACCTTGATATTTGTCATATTTTGAGCGAGAGGCATTCCAAGTTGCAATTCTGTCTTAAAGCAATAAAAAAACGTCTTGGTTTGCTGAGTTTCTACATGAAAAATTACAAGAGCTCACCTAAGATCCTTGAGAAGCGAAAACAATAACATTTTCTGCAGCAGCTTCATATGCATGTATATTATATATAATTATAATTTGCAATACTGTTTTTCCCAGTGAACTGTGCAATGCAGTTAAAAGTGTAATGGTGAGTGGGTTGTAATGGTGCATCCACCAAACAGACACAGTTGCTAGGAATAACCACATTCCTTAACATATCCATAACAGCTGCTCTGTCATTGTTGGATAGTCTATTATTGTGATGCAGCCAACTCGATATCGTCATTGAAGTTGGGTTTGCATATTTGTGTCTTTATGCATCAGACAACAAAAATGATTTTATAAAAAAACTTTTATGTTCATGCTTTCTAGATCTGTATTACCGCAATTTCCGGACTATAGAGCACACCTGATTATAAGCCGCACCCAGCATATTTTAGATGAAAAAACCATTTTGTACATACATAAGCCGCACCTGTGTATAAGCCGCATGTGCCTACATACAGACGGTACACAGAAAGAGTTTTCAAAGTTTTAATAATATACCTTAGCTTTTCTTTCCAAACAGAGCCTGTGACGCTGCAGTAACACAGCAGCAATGGGCTCTTTGCACATAAAGCTCTGACAACAACCGCACGCATTCAGTTACCGTGACGGCTAGAAAAGACAAAGTCGTATTTCAGACGCAAATAAAACAATACTATGCACTTTGTTGTC
>CAEFZY010025923.1:0-12091 GCA_903066815.1 Brachyrhaphis roseni
TTAAGTGATCATCTTAAAAGTTCTTTTAATAATTAAACTAAAAAATGAGAAAAATCAGGAAAACACCGCGAGCCGATCAACAATACCCAGGAAAATTTTTTTTAAAAAAAAGAAACAAGATCCTGATTCAAATACAGGAAGTAAATTGATTACAAAAACACAGCATTAGAAGATTTAAGGACTAACTTGGAAACCTCACAGTTTTAGAATCTTGTACTCTTTACGATTCTGTTCTCTACATAAGTGACAAACTTTTCACATCCAGCTCTGTTGGGTTGCCATCACTTTACGACATTAACCTTCATGCGGGATCCGCAGCGCAGTAGGGCAGATCGAGGTCTCGCTCTGGAGACCTTGAGATGTTGCAGGGCAAACCGTGTGACACGATCAAAGAACAAGCAGAGGAACAAAGAACAAGCTGCATCCTGGCAGCACAGCGTTCTGTACTGCCAGAATGCAGTGACTCAGGATTCTGAGAGTTAAATGCTTTTAATGAAACTCATTGACCATGAAAAATAACCTAAGTGTTCGTGACTGAATAGCGGTAGAGAGACAAAATAGCCGTGGCATGATCCTAAATGTTCACATTTAGGCCTTGAATGTTATCAGTTGAGAAATCTTGACGTAAATGGAGGTGCTACATAAATACTGCAGACTTTCTACCATTGGATGTCGCATTGAGTGATGTACTTTGTTGCTCAAAAACAAGAAAGATGTTTTCTTACATAGTTTTCTGTTGCAGGATCATATCAAGTTTTCTTGTGTTATTTCTGCACATAAAATCTATCATCGTGGCTGCATAATGATTAACAACGATGCATTAATGCATTTTTTTTTATTTAACAACATTTTTTACAGACAGTGTGAAAGGTTTGGATAAAATACCTGCCTGTGCGAAATGAATACTACTCAGTAAGCACAGATTCTGCACAGCACCATGCAGAAAGCCTCACTGCAACGATACTTCAAATCAATGCTGGAACCTCGTCTTCTTCCAAGAAGAGGAATGCTTTAATTTGGTGCATTTGCTCCAGGTTGGCTCCTCTGAACCGCTGATGTCTGCCGGTTCACAGTTTTTTCACAACAAGCCATAGTCTTGTGAAACGAGAGAACAGATGCCTTGAGTGGGAACAGGCCAACATGTCTTATTGTATGAAAATATTGAATAAAAACTTCATCACAGTATTAACGGAGAGATTTAAAACTAATAAAGAATCCAAACCTACTGCTACAAAAAAAAACCCATTTAATTTTTATAATATCTGCAGCCTTCATTTACTGTAGTGTTGAAATGAACACAAAGACACGTGGCGAGTGAGAGAAAAAAAGGTGAGCGTAGAGTCACTGCTGAGTCATATGTTCATCTCAGTTTCTTTAAACTGATAATATGTTAAAATATAGAAGCAAATTTGACTTCAAACTACTGGTGAGTGAGGACGCAGTGTTTTACTTAACTGAGTCACAAAGTGGTACACGATGATTTAAACTTTAACTTGTTAGAGTTTGACTGCAGTAATTTAAATCCATGTGTTTCCATTTATGTCAAGTTTTGTAGATTCTCTTAAAATTGAATTGTTTCTAATCAAATTTCAGACTCAAGGCCACTTCATGTTTGAGCCAAGGGTGATAACTTTTGCACTCCAGAGAACATTGAACGCTGATTATTAATCACAGTTGACCATTGGGTTAAATTGCTGAAGTTTCAATGCACACAGGGAGTAAATGGAGCTCAAACCCGAGTCCTCAGAGTTCAACAGGTTTTAGAAATGATTGGGTGATTAGCACTTGACATCACGCAGAGGAGACAAGGCAGCCATTTGAATCAGGTGTGTTGGAGCACAGACACATCTAACATATGAAGGTCATGGGGCTGAAAACATGGGTGGAATATGTCCCAATAAGTCATTAAAAAACATGCTGCTCCATTGTCCTCCTGTTGTCGTCTTCTTCGTGGTTTGCGCCTGTAGCAACATCCGGCTGTTGATCACGTGACTCGTGTCATGTGAAAAAAAGTCTTTCCGTCGCAGCTCAGCGAAATAAACCAAATTTGATTCAGCCGAGAAACCGCTTCAGAAAATCTTTATCGAAAACAAATTTTTGCAAAATTGCCGTGTTTCCATTAAGCAAATTTATTTGTGACGTTAGTGCAACACCTCAGAGCCCCACAGATCAACTTAAATGTTTTCTTGGAATATTTTCGAGATATTATTCATTCCTAGGACACATGGTCTCTACGTGTTCTCCTCTGTGGTGGGTCCAATCATCCTACAGTGGCATTAAATCTGGTTAAAATCTTGCCTGCGCAGCCATGCTGTTTGACTTCATCGCCACCAGAAACCGTGCTCTCGCCTAGACTTTTGTCGGGTCGCTGGCTTTTACTCCAAAGGTCATCTCAGCAGTGGCATGATCCCGCAGCCGCAACTCTCGCCCAGGGGGGGCTCTGCCTCATACTTTATCTCAGCAGCCAGCCTCGCTCTCTACACACTTACTGTACAAACAAGCACGATCACACACAACTCGCATGGCTGTAATTACTGTCAGGGCAGGCTGTGCAAAGAAAACTGGCTGCAGCCAATTTGTTCAAAAGGTCTTCCTGCCAGCTCTGCATGCAGGTTTTCTTTATTCATGCAATTCTGAGAACGACAAGGGTCTGATTTATCAGAGAGCAGCTCAGTGACTGTATGGTAATTTAAAAGCAACCTGTTATGACACTAATGCCCCCATTTATTTGTGCCCTTTCATACGGTATTATTTACAGCTGTTGTTTTCTGGGGGCCTCACTATTGAATGCCCAACCTCTACAGTAATCAGACTTCCATTTATTTTCCCCTTGTGTGCCAAAGAGCTGCACAATGGCCAAGTTTCAGCTGTGGAGCTTTATTCTCCTGTTTTATCTTACAGCGGTCTGTCAACATGAAAGGAAATAACAGAAGTCCAGCTGCTTTTGCCCTTAGCTTCTTTTCTTTCGAGAGTACGAGCGATGATTGTGGGTGGTGGGTTTGTGTATCGTTTGCATCACACAGACAGTGTGGTTCACACGGCTTCTTTCATGCAGCCGTTCTTAGTGAAGTGCATTTAAATGCCTTCAGAACATTGTATTTGGAAGTGGGGAGAAGTAACGCGTTGCTTTTGTTTACCTGTAGGCTTCGGTTTTGACTTCACTGCCCTTGGATGAGGAGCCAGGTATGAGACCAAACCACTTCGGTGGAGAGGGTGAATTTATTTTAAGTGATTTTATGGTTGCGGAAATAATTGACTTTTAAATGATTGGACTTTTACTTGAAATTGAACTAAATCAGCTTTTTTTTTTTTTAGCAACAGACTTATGTCCCCACTGTTTGTCTGATCTGCGTTTGGTGACTTATGGCAACTTTAAGTGATTAATGTTCCAGTATTCTCTTTTAATGCATCTGAAATTGTAGCATGCGGCATTTCAACACATTTTCGTCATGTCCAACATTTTTTTTTTAAAATAAATCAATGGCTGAAACACCTTAGAGACAGTTTGTACCGCACAGAGGTAGTTAGCAGGAGGGCCGCTCTAAATGTACAGCCAGAGCTACAATGGAATAGCTTAGATCAAAGAGATAATGGTTTAGAGTGGCCCAGTCAAAGCGCAGGCCTCTGGCAATCTGTTGCAAGATTTAAAATTTTAATGCTTTTCATCCACTCTGAGTTTCATCAATTGTATATTGAAAAAAAGGAATGGAAATGGTAAGGGTTAAGATGTCTGCAAGTCAGTGTAAGCTTGCTAAGAATAATAGCTTGACACCAGGAACTCTGAACTCTAACCTTTCCGGGCATTTCCAGAGGTTGCGTTTGGGAGTTGCACAATTGTTTTACGTGAATGTTGCAGCAGTGGCATGATAACATTATTCAACCTCATGTACCAATATGCAGGCACTCTGTCTGCACTGATTAATATTTACTCTTGTATTTCCTATAAATGTGATTATTTGACTTTGTTGAGGGCCTTGCAGATTGTTTGGAGGGTTGTGTAATAACCCCCAGATTGTCAGGCAACCGATACGAACAAACACAATCAACACAATGAAGTGGTACCATCACCACAAATCTAACTTAGTCTTTCGTAAACCTTGGTAAAATTAAGAGATTAGTTTAAAAGTGAATCTAAGAGGAGGGTGAATACATTTAGCAGCTCAAGTTGACTTGAAGTTTCATCAAATGAGATTTGTTTATTTTTAATATTTAGATCCATTCAAACATGTTTTCAGATACACCAAGCAAAATACCATAGCAGCTTTAAGTTTTATTAAGTGACTTTTCCTTTATTTTTTCAGATTGTAAAACTTCTTGACTTTTGTGATGGAATTTATTATTGTTAGCGGGGGAAAGTATTGGCTATTCCCCCTGGGACTGAGTTGTATTTTTGTTTCAGTATGTCAGCGTTACGTCTCTCTGCTCCTCTGACCTACAAGCACACTCATTTTGTCCGTCTTCCCTCTTCTGTGTGTTGCATTTGATTGAGCACGGGGGCTGACAAAGTACCAAACAAAAGCTGTAATATTCGGGTCAGTTCATAAGCAGAAAAGGAATGTCCATTATTCGCAAGCAGTCAGCCGGGCCTAATTTATGGAGATTTTAAGTTTTGGCTCATGTTTGAATAACATTTCTCTCAGTTAGAGTACTCTCATTTGTAGTCTAATCTACAAATGAGATTAGACTTTTCCAGTTTGGATTAAACTTATTTCAATTTCAGAAACTCTAGTTTAGTTAGTTGTTTTATTCTTTTAAGAATTTAGTATTACTTTCTTTAAATTCAGATGTTTACATATGAATTACTTTGCCTTCAATGTATTTGTGAAAGACTAGATGATAATGTTTTGTTTTGTTTTGTAATCATTTCAAGATTCCACATTATACACTATAAACACCATGTGAACATCCAGACAACTACATCACTTAGGGAAAAAAAACAGTTTTAAAAGTATTAAGCCATGGGCATGTTGATTTGTTTTGGATCATTAAAATAAGTGTGTTTTAGCTTAAGGTCACAAACTGGCAGCCAGTCATTCTCCTAACAGCAACAACCAACCAGTTAACCCTCCAGTGAGAAGAAATGTTGGGAAGGGAACTATTGAAGCGTTTCTGGAAATTCAAAAGAGGTGGTGTTATGTATTTTCCAGGGACATAGTGACATTTTATATCACAATCAAATAACTTTAAAGAAATGCGACTTTGAAATTTGATGCCTTGAAATTGGGCCTCCGTCTCCTTAAGAAGCTCCTGCTCATTTCAACACTCTGCCATTAAGCCATTGACGACTGAACTGAGCTCTGCAGATGTGCGGCTCCACCAGGTGTTTGCCTATTGCTCCTGCTAGTCTGGAGGAGCTGCGATATCAGAAGCTCGGCTGGAGACTGCAGATACGACGAGGAGCTGTGTGGAAATGGGCGGGGCTTTGTGAGAGCAAGCGTTTAGGCACCCCTGAATTGTTGCCATATGATATTTAAGGATTTCTCAAACATGCGTGAAAGAATCAAAGCAACAATCTAGATTTGTTTTTGATCAGGGAATGATTTTATAGTATGATGATATGTGATCAAAAAAGTTGATTTTACATAATATCCACCCTTTAAAATAACATTTTCATGGTTTAAGTGAAATCTGTGTGAAATAATCTGCTGCTTTCAGAGCAGATTACTTTCAAAGAAAGTAGAAATCTGATTTATTATCAGCCTATTTGATTCGCCACCTGCAGGGACTGATTAATCTGAGCTTCTGCTAAAAAAATAAAATAAAAAGGTCACCAGGGGAGTTATCTGCTTCAGGTAAGACATTACCTGGTTTTAACCTTTTGGTAGAAACTAGCTTCAAAAACCCCAAACCGTCCTTTTAACTGGAGCTTCTGGGCACCAGATTAAAACAATCAAAATATTAAGAGAGAGGGCGCAGAGAGAATAAGCTCCCGACAGAAGCGGCTTTGGGTGATGGATGTGAGCCAGGGGGCCTCTGGCTCTTCGCTCCCCATCAGAATGCGAGGAAGGAAGCAATAGCTTGCGCCGAGGCTCATAGGCTAGAATAATGTTAGGCTTTGAAGTCAAAAGACTCCCAGGACCCGGGTTAAAAAAAGCTGCAACCCAAAAAGCAGCGCACCGAGCGCCGTTCATGGGGACGAGTGTGCTTATCAGAAATATACTTTATTTTCCTCTTATATCTATTCCTATTATAAATGCTTTTGTAGCACATCAAACTGTGAAAAAGAGACTATTACTAAGCTTCACACAGACACCCAGCTGACAAATCCTACAGTGCTCATTTACGCTTAGATTTGGGATGATTTTCCAGTTGGCAACCTGGGAAAAAACCCCAAAAAACAAACTGAATGTAGTAAAGTGAAGGAGCGCAGCAGCAGCCACCAACATGTACGGCCACCACTGGTTGTGCAGCTGGCACATGAGACATCGAAGAGCTCGCGGTGCGGTTGCTGAGGGCGACGGGAATGCTTTCGCTCCTCGGGGAGTCCAAGGCTGAAAATGTTTTGTGTGTCTATTTTGTGATAAGAGCAGAGAGTCTCATTGCTGCTAATAAGAGGTTTTCATTCATCAGCCCAAGGCTGTAAAGATTCAGGTTTTGCACAACGTCTTGGTATAAACTAAGTTCGGGGTCATGATCACTGTGCCTCACACAGGCTGTGATTAACGTCAAGATAAACTAACGTTCCCAGACGCAGATCCAAAAACATCCAAGCAGTGGGAACGGTATTTATAGACTATGTGTAAATATGCCATTAATTTTTAGTGATGACAAACATGCATTTCCAGTGCCTCCCTTTGAAACTCTGTATTTTATTTGGGTTTCTGTGAGAGACAAATTTAAAACTTACATAAAAACATTTGAATTAACTAAAGGAATTAACCAAAGTTTATACAAAAAAATCAGAAGTGTGTGGCATGCATGTGGTTTTAGATGTTGTTGCTTTGATATCAGAAGTCACCTAAGTAGCAAAGCAAGTCCAACACAAAAGCAGCAAAGAGGTCCATGGTGACTCTGGATGAGCTGCAGGGCACCACAGCTCAGGTGGGAAACTCTGCAGGTAGGACAACTATACACAATTACCCTTTTTCTCCCTAAATCTGCTGCTGCTATGAAAGAGTGGCAGGAGGAAAGCCACTGCTCGAAGATTGCCATTGGAAGTTGTGATTGTAGTTTTCCACAATCAACGTTTTGGGCCACGTCAAATATGTGGAAGTCAAGTCAAGTTTATTAGTGCAGCTGCTATACAGTCCAGCGAAATAAAACTCACTTAGGGCCACAAGTGTTACATGGCCATTTGATTAAACACGTTTTAATTTTTGATATACATCTGCAATAGCAAATGTGTTATTTTTAAAGAACCACCATTTTATTTCTATTTTCAGGTTTAAAATACTGAAAAACATTTTATTTATATTTTTTTTTAGCAAAAAGAAATGGATGTAATTCTTATATGGGATGTTATTAGGAAAAGAAAAGCACATTTTTTTCAAACTAATAAGTAGGTAGAAAAATGTTGGTACTTGGAGAGTCATTCTCCTGTGTAAATTCAGTTAAATTATTCAAAGAAAAGCCTATAAATTGGCAAAAGCTGCATTTGTTATATCTATATTTAAAAGTATTAGTTGTTTTTTTTTATCATCTTGAGCCAAAGTTATTGTGGAAGGTCCAAAGAGCCTCTTGAGGCTCTTGAGCTTCAGGTTGCAGCCCCCTTGTATAGCATATTTGACTGATGAGGCATTTCAACATGCTTTACACCACAAAACATCATACAGTCACCAATTATGAAACAAGCGACAAGCGTGACGGTTCGTCAAATGCCATCATCAAGCACATTCATTTCAAATATGTTCATGGCTGTTTCCTCTTGCTACTAATCAAAGAAAACTCTGAGAAGGTGGATTTTTAGCCTTGATTAAAAGGAAATCAGTGTTTGGGCCGTTTTGCAGTTTTCTGGGAGTTTGTTCCAGATCTGTAGAGAATAGAAGCTGAATGCTGCGTCTCTGAGTTTGGTTCTGCACTCTAAAAAGTGTATTTGGGCTGTAGATCATCTTTTGTACACTTTTGAGTGTACACTAAAAAGTGCACTCTTGACACATGTACTCTCAAGTGTAGAGTACATGTGTAGGCTAAAAAGTGCGCACTTTTTAGCCTACACTTTTTATAGTACCTAGTGCACAATCAAAACTGTGGCTCACACAGTTTTCAAAAGTGCACTCTAGCAATTGTACTTAAAGTGTGCACTTTTTAGTACTCAAAATTGTATTTGGTTTGTAGTTCATCTTATGGACTTATTTACATTAATTTCACTTAATTTTTTTTTTTTTGCTTTAGTTATGACAACTTACTATTGTGTGTTTAATTAACTTAAAAGTTACAACTTCAAGGAGGTTTTTACTTTGAATTTAACTGAAACAATTGAGTTCAATGCCAGTTTTCTATCTTAAGTCTGACCAACTCAATACATATGAAGATCATGAAAATTCATGATCATAATATACACGCTATACAATTTAGAGTGCACTCTCAAAAGTGTACACTTCTGAGAATTGAGATTAATCTAAATAAGTCCACAACATGAACTACAACCCGGTGCAAAGATGTTGCAAAATTTGAAATTGCAATTCTCACAAGTGTTCATCATCCGATCTGACTGAGTTTCTGCTGTACTGGAAACAGCAAGCACGGCTAGAAATGCTAAAAAAACAATAGCTTGATATCAAGTAGCAGCAGCTCTGCCCTAAAGCCTTTTTAGGTACTTTTGGAGGATGAACTTGCTTACAAAGATCGTCAGAAAGTGCGGCATGCCAACACGTTCAAATCAGCAATGAAATTACAGTTTTCTGATAACATTTACTAAATATAAGCGTTCAAAACCGTCGTGTCGGGGAAGAAAAGGCAAAAACAGAAGGCCAAAATAAAAGCCAAATAAAATGAATTTAATCTCAAAGAAAAAAAAAGCAAGTTGTTTCTTTGCTTGATCGTCCATAACTGTGGATCCATTTAACCTGAAACTGTGTTCCTGCTTAGATTCCCTAATCCTCAAATGAGGAGGTTGGGGTGTGTGTGTGTGGGTGTGTGTGTGGGGGTGTGTGTGTGTGTGTGTGCTTATTCCAGAGACAGGAACATTAATTGTTAGGGTGTAATGCCCACTGCTCATCACATAAAAGAAATCAAAAATGTGGTTTCTACTTGCTCAGAGCTTAGCATTTGACAAAATGCCACCTCAGCACACTGCATTATCCATCTCTACACGACTTGAACATTTCTGTCCATGCTGTGTTAGTAAGTTACTTCAAAGGGAAAGTTTCCATTAGTAAGTCAAAGTGTAAGCGCTTTTCATTAGAACACACAAGTCTGAAAATGTTCCACATTCCTGCGATAGCTGTGTCTACATAACCTCAAGAAATGATTTTAATTTCATAGAATGAGTTTGAGCGTTTCTTTGTGTAAATTGCAGAGCATGATGCACAAAATGGTGCATCACACAGGGATACATTTTTATTGCACACCCTCCGAACAATGTCTGTGAAACAGTTCGCTCTGTTTTGCTTCACAACATCATTTGCTGCCTTACAGCCTTCTACATTGTCCTACAGCCACAAATAAGATTTTTAATAGGATTTGGATCATTTGTTTAACTCAACATGACCGCAGCTTTTATGGTGCCCAGCCCTTATAACTGACGAGAAATTAGATTAAAAATGAACTTTACAGGGTGTTAGAGGAACAAGCTGGGTTTTCAGGAGTTCTTAGGAAATGTACCAGCAGGTCAAAAGTCACAATGGTTCTTGTTTCAGCTCCGACAGCAGAGTGTTAGATTTCAATCTTATCTGTTGTACAGAGCAGCCTTTCTGCTGCAGCTGCTGTTCCCACAGGGTGCAGCTCTACGGCTTTAGGTCATCCAGTCACTGATGCATTCCCAAAGGATGAGGTGATCACTGCCTTGCTTGAATTTGGGGATTTATTATAGATAATTTGGTTTTTTATATGAGCAGAATAGCCCTGCTTACATTTTGTGATATATTTTTAACAATATTTCGCATGGTAAATCTCAAATAGCATCATACATTATGTGGTGTAATTTGAGAAAACATGTTTTCTGTGTTGAGCTTCTTTTATAAATGTTTGAGAATGTTTTCAAAATAAAAATATTAAAAATAAACACAAATTAAATGCATATTTTAAAGGGACTTTTTATGCAAAATTGACATTTTTGTAATTTTGTTTGGGTTTCTACTGCTTCTGAAAACAACCCAAGTACTGAAAAAACAACAACAAAAAGAAAAAAAAAAACACTCAGCCGGTATGTGGCAGTAAGTTCATGTTTTTTAGTGTCTGAAAAATGAGTCGTTTCGCTTTTGGTGGATGGCCAAAACTGAAATCCCAGTACGCTGAAGACACTCTGTTGCAGTTTTGGTTGGTAGTTTTCTTTCAGTGTTTGTTGTAACCTTGTTTTTTGTTTTTTTTTCCTGTGACAGGCATTTTTGATAATGAAGAAGGGCTGCAACAAATGAATGTGGGAGTAGGTAAGCCTCTGAAACAAACAATCAAACCCCAGCAAGGTAGATAAAATGCTGAAATAGTTCAAATCAGATCACACTCATCAAAACTGCATGGATTTCTTTATGTGTCAGTGATGTAATTCTTGCATAACTCTGTGGTTTCTTTGATTTTCTCAGAAACGGCTCCTGCTGTTTGGGATAATGATGGCAGTATGGAGTGTGCCTCAATGCCAAATATAAACCCGTCCCACTTCACCCCCAAAATGACTGAAAAGCCCTTTAAGTATCCCAATTCAACTGATTTGTGTTGACATACTGGGTCTCAGCGTGGTATTACAGCTGCAATGTGACAGACAGGATAGTGAGGGGAGCTGAGAAGGTCATTGCCGTGCTGACCCCTCTGTCCAGGGTCTATTGTCAGAGACTTCTCAACAGTAAAATAATCACACTTTTACAGAGAGAAAATACTGAACTATGTTTGGGTTTACACATAATATATTAATGCTTTTATCTGTTTTGTTTTTACTCTGTTTTNGAATTGACAATTCATCAGATGATTTTTTTGCAGACTCGTGTTTATACCATAAATGATCTAGCGATACATCAGATCAGAATACACACTGTAGGAGTGAATTTAGCATAAATTAACATGAGGGTAACTGACAGCAGTGGATCATAAATCAACGCAAAATGAAGAAATGTGTTTTTATGCTCTTCTTGAAAAGAAAATGTAAAAGTTTATAAGGTTCCTTTAACAGTTTTACTTTTATTGAAAAAGTAAATTCGAAAAGGGTTTTTACATCCATTCATGTTAATAGATCTAAAATGTTGTAAGAGGAAATGGCTGAGAGCTGACATCCCAGGCCAGGTTTCTCCTCCAGAACCACTGCAAAAATGTAAACCCGCACATTTATTGGCACAGCCCACCACTGCAACCCAAACGGACCATTGTACTGAAACGGTCTAAATCACTCCACAGCAAAACACCACCAAGGGAGGAAGAAGACGGACATGCACTGTCCTTCACTGCAGCTCTCCACAGCTATCAGACCTGGTCCCATAAGCTATAAACAGTCAACAGCTACATAGAAGCTCATAAAGGTTTTGTTTTAAAAGGCCACTGAGCTACAGGTCTGATGACAATGCAGGACACACCGTCCTCCAGCAGATTGACGCCCCTCTGGTTCAGGATGTTTCCCAAGGACAGACGAACTTTGGTTACCCTGGGGCTGGAACTGGAAGGTGAGGTTTTGCTGGAACACACTTCAATCAGGTAGGTTAACTCTGGCTTTAAGGACACATCTAACTCCCGGTCCCTAACTGGACCGGGAGTGCGGCAGACGTAAGCTAAACCACTCAAAAATATCCTGGTAAAAACGCACGGCAAGACCGCGCACATCCATGAGACTAAAGGTACCTTTTGCCTAAAAGAGGCAACACGTCTCTCCTCCTGACACAGGAACAGCTCCCCTGCTTAGCTGTCTACACCGCTGGCAGGGCTGGTCACTGCGAACAGCGCCCTCCCACCTGGTGCCCAACCAAACAGCACACCACTCCCGTTCCCTTTTATCCCCTCCCATACAGGGGAA
>CAEFZY010025924.1:0-69075 GCA_903066815.1 Brachyrhaphis roseni
ACTATGATTTTTTATGATTAGATAGAGAAAATAAGTAGAAATAAAGCAAAGTTTGCAAGACACAAAAACAACACACACAACCAGATTTATTTTTAATGAAGTCTAAGTCTACTGTTGGGTCTAGATATCACTTATGTGATTCATTTTAAAGGTAACTTTATTTATTGTTACTGTTAAACTAAAATCTCCAGCATGGGGAAATGGGATGACCTCGGATTTTCTTGACACTGCTCAGCTCCCCCAAAAAGAAACTATGCCTACATCAGAAGCCCAGAGAGACTTTCTACTCTGCAGAAATAATTCATTCTCTCCACAGTCGAGCTTTTCGGCTGTGGACCATCAACTCAAACACAGGTGGGTCTTTACCACATGAACATGTTGATGTGCAGATAAAAGCAGAGTAATGTGTTTACATCTCCATGGCGAGAGCAAGACACCTTCTACCATTCAGCAACAACTGGAATGAGTCATGACCTTTAACCCTTTGCTTCAATAGGAGAGATTTTGTTGTTGTGTTTTTATATTTTCATCAGATTATCTGGTCCTAATGAAAGATAAATGATCAAAGATGCTAAATAAGATGTAACAATGTCATTATTATGAGCTACATTGTGCTTTTTTTAGTTAGCAGCTTTGAAATGTTTTGATTTGTTTGTGCTGTGAAGTAAAATCCAAAAAAAGCACAAACGTTTACCTGCAACCGCATTAATCACTGTGCCAAAACAAAAACCCAAATATGTGTACGTGAGCCTCTGATATATGCTGAGGCATTTTGATAAATGTGCATTACTGCATTCACTGGATTGTATTTTACATCCTAAATGAGTCTGGATATTTATTCTGGCAGCCTGGACAGCGCCGGGCAAACAGAGTGGAACGAAGGGACTTCTGAAGGCTGCTGAGGCTAAATGAGTGACCTTAATGGGTTAGCTGAACCAAAACCTGCACTAACTAATGCAAATGTAATGCAGACAAAGGTGCAAATTAGCCAGTTGTTGCCTGTGATGTGATTTTTAAAGTCAATGAATTGGAATTAGGAAGGCAGGGATTGAGCAATTAAAACTGCTCACAGATGGTTTCTTGAGGTAGACCTGCAGTGTCTGCATTTGCAAGAAGGGAGGAAATTGATGAATCACAAACCAGCCAGGCCTCCATTTTTTTAATTAGAAGACAACCTCTTAATACTTCTCTCATCTGGCTGTAATTGTTATTGGATTGAATATGGCACCAAACAAAACGACAAAGAAAAGGTGCCTGCTGGGACATGCAACTGTTGAATATTTGAGTTTTACCCATCAAGGTGTCTGAGTCGTACCTTTTCTGAGGAGCAGCAGAAGTCGTCCGTCCTGTATTTCCAAAGTGAGGCCGAGCTCATCCTGTCCTTCAGCGTGAAGTAGAAATCCAGAGCTTCTCATGGTTTTAAAGGTCAGACGGATGGCGCTAGTGGACATCTGTCTTGGTCTGAGACTCAGCTTGAAAATAAGGCTGCTGTCGCCGTCAAAGCTCACCGTGTCAGAACCTGAAACAGAACGATCACAACAGTAGCTGCGTCTCCATCGGCCACATAAATGTGCGATTTGACATTTTGAAAATAAATTAGCTTAATATAAGTGAAAAAATTTAGAAAAAAATAAAACAAATGAAACTTTTGTTTTTTTATTAAAACTCTTGGCTCTAGTTTGAGGTGGTTTTTTTTTTTTTTTTTTTTTTTTGCCGTATTGAAATTGGTTTATTTTGCAAAACTGAGTCTTTCAACATTAGTGGAATATTGACAAAGTTTTGTGTGCATTTTTTCTTTTTTTTTTTTTGTCTTTTTTGAGAAATACATGAATAAAATTCACAGCATTGTGTATTTTTTGGAGAGCTCTCCATCTTGAAGTCAAAACGTTTTGACTTCACCAACAAACCTCATAAGTTTGAGTTAAGTCTCAAATCTCTAACAACTTTCCTAAGGCCTTACAACATAAACATTTATTAATTATTTTATACATTTTAACATTCACTAACAAATCTAACAAACAAATGTTTTAACATTCAATGCAGCATGCAAAAAACACTAATAGTTGATTTACTATTCTGAAAATTTTTCAAGTTTAATATTTATGCCATTGAAAATATAACCGTTAAAAACATATAGTAAACAGAGATTAAACCCTACTAATGTTGAATTTCTGAATAAATAACAAACTGCCCTTTTATCTTTGTTAACACAAGTTCATCACTGTATTCATGTAGTCTACACCTTCACTATATACTTTGAAATGGGAAATCATTTTTAAATCCACAGTGAGAATTTTGTTCTCTATTATGAAAACTAAAAATGTTCAAACATACAGAATGAATTCCAATAAATTAACTGTATTAAATGCAAATAAGGCAAAGTACAGTAAGTAAATTAGAATGAAAATAACATCTCTAGCTTGATTAAGAATTTTGTGAATGAGCCAGATGTCTATTTAAAAGTTAGTTACTATTTTTAATATTTAAAAAGGTTAAACAAATTATTTGACTGATTTAAGAACAGAGGAAAACATTTTTATTTTTTCCTCAATCATAAAGTCAACATGTGAACAAAAAGTCACCATTACTAATGAAGACAGATGAATATCACATATTGATGCTTCAGAGTAGAATAGGGGGAAAACTGACTGTAAGGACATCCGTAAGCCTCCAGCCTGAGTCCAATCCGACCGTTTGGACTCCAGTGGAGAGGAACGACGCGGACAAAGCGAGCGATCACAGAGTGCTGGAGGTTGTGCTGGACCACACTGTCTGCATTACTGTTCCCAGGAAAGGCCTGTAAAACCACCACAATGAGAAAGAGCTTCATATATCACAACATAAAGACAACGACACCACAGCTAAAAAAAAATAACAATGTGATGTAGGATATTACTAACTACATATTGTGCTAATATGTATAAGGTAATCTTGCACCCTAAGAAAGACCCCTATTAATAAAATGTATTATTAATATTAAGGGGTTATCACCTGATTGCAGGGCCAAAAGTGGACTTGGTTGAGAAAGTTTGGAACCTTTTCTTTAGTGCTTACAGTTCTAGCTTTTCACTTGAGCTTTTAATTGATTATTTATTTTTGATGTAAAGTGCTTAATTTACATTCTTCCGCTATTCAATTAAAATTCAAAAATACTTTTTTGATCCCAAAGGGAAATTAAGTGTTGTTGTAACTTTTAATTAAAGAAATGCGTACTGTATTGAAAAAAACTACTTGTTAGTGTTTCAGAAAACAGAAGTTTCGCGAGCAGGAGGAGTTTCTTAAAGAGACAGGAGCCCAATTTCAAGATGTTATATGACTAAGTCAATTTTCTTTTAAATCATATATGATTGTGAGGGACCAGACTCAAACAAGGACAAAAGATGTTCAAAAAAATAGAAAAAGTTTGAATTTAATTCTTAAAAAACATAGTTTCCTCCTCCAGGTGCTCTGTAGTTGCAGCACCTCAAACAAAAGAACAAGTGTGAGTAAACCATTCAGACAAATATTAACTAAAGTGTGGACCCATTAGAAAATAACACAATGTGGTGGTAGGCGCACAGCCTTTTTATAACTGAAGGTAACATAGCTATTGAACATATTATAGCACAGTAAACAGTGCCATAGCACTGTTCACTTGGAAAACACATCATACTGCCCATTAACACTTCTAAAACGTTTACATTTGTTTTTGCATAATATTGAATTTCATGCTTGTGTGACACCTTGTTCTATTAAAATGACTCCTCCAGTCCCAAACTCCAGCCGCATAGTTCTTTCAGCAGAAAAACAGTACTAAGTAAATTAAACTTTTTACACTTTCAATCACTTACAAAACACACCAGGATTCAGCTGGTTGGCACATTATGTTTGCTTTTCTCTGGTGGTTACACTGGTGAAACTGGTCATGTTCCTCTTTCCTACAGTGAAATCTCTCCCGTCCTACCAGAAAGCTTAAGTTCAGAAACACTTGGAAGAACTGTAATCCCTGTTTTCAGCTCTCACACTCCTTCACAGGCAATGGGAAATGGAAAGGATGTGAGAAGAGCAGCGAGTTAGAGAAATGCAACCTTACTGAGCTTAAAAGGAAGTCTTACAGGAGTTATGACAGACGAGCAGCTCAGCGGGCAACTCCAAGCCTTGAAAGTCATGATAAACTTTGCAAACTAATATGTGGCGCTTATTAGGAGTTTTAAGGCACCCTGTGGATTTGCATCAATATGGTGCAGGAGAGATCGTCAGGATCTGAAAGCCTAAAAGCTGTCCCTGTTCCTCTCATGTAGACTTCAGGAGACGTAAGTATTGAGCTCACCTTTCATAGTCTTTAAGCTACAAAGTTTATTCAGAGACAACAACTTTTTGGAAGAGGGGAGGAGGGGGGGGGGGGGCAGAGGGTGCACCGCAAAGGTGGTTTGCCCAGGGCAGCAAACAGGCTGGGACTGCCTCTGGTATAGCGACATGGACCCCACAGAAATTGCTCATTCACTTACTTCTACCAAATCCTGTGCAGAATCAACGACCTTCTCAAACTGTGGTCCCCAGGCGCCCCCTAATGGTCTGCAGATTAATGCACATAAACGACCGTTTATTTGCCCTTAGCTCAAAGTACGATGCGTACAGTTGGCTTGCCAAATATTGGTTGTATTTAAAAATAATAATGAATAAATGGCTTAAAACTAGATTACTCAAAAGAAAAACTTAAGATACTGGTGGAAATAAAACAACAAACTACTTATATTAGAGGAAGCCAAGTCATAACAGCTGAGTGTTGACGTGTCGTTCTCCAGCGATTTGATTCTTTTGAACGAATGGCTCTTTAGTTTTTTATGACTTTTTGCTTGCTTATGATGCTCTGCTCACACGTCAGAAGCTGTTGTTGTTATTATTAAATTAAAAATGATTCAATTAAATTAATTAAATACAAATAATAAATAAGTAGGTGCATCTTTTTTATGTTTAATGGTGCAGAAGAATAGTTTTTTGTTTCTGCCACAGCAACTCAAGTCTATTTTTCTTTAATTGTGCTTCTAAATTACAAATAGGCCTAAATGTTATTAATGCACACAACACTGGGTAGAAAAAAACAACTTCTAATTTTATTTCCACGTGTTTGACATAATTGGAAAGCTTCGAATCCACACTTTCAGAATCTGGAAATAACTCAAAATGCTCCGTGTAGACATGTTTGCGACAATAAGTGTGTTAAAAGGATAATATTTTCATTTCAGGTGACTATATTAAGATATTATTTTATCGAGGGGGCAATATAGGGTTAGGGTCCATGAGTGTTTGTAAAATGGGTTAAGTTGTCCTCAGCCTGAAAAGGTTTGAGAAAAACTGCTATCTAACAATAAACTCACTCCTATGCTTCCTTCCCATCGGTGCTGTCTCCAGTTGTGTCCCGTGTCGCTGAACATCAGCTGGTAGGCCGTTTGCCAGTCAGAGCTCCCATAGCGACCTTGCGTAGCAACAGATGTGATTTGTGTCCGCCCACCCAGGTCGACCTCCAACCACTGATATTTGTCTGAATTCAGAGGAGACCAGCCACCAGCACCTGCAGCAGAAACAAGAGAGGGAAGAATCTATCTAAGCAAGAGAGAAAAATCTGTTATTTCTCAACATAACGAATTAAGATGAGAAGGTAACAGCTGAAAACGTTTGTCCTTCCCATGTACACGTCTACTATTGTTTCCGCTGCAGGAACAGGTGAGCATTGTCAGTTGCATATCGGTGAAGGACAGATTTATGAAGCGCTGAGATTCTTCTACAAATTGTATTGGGAAGTAGCTGGTTTGTGAACTTTTCGAATACTGAATAGTGCGTCTGGCTAATCAAAGGTGAAAGGCAGAAAATGAAACAATAAAATTATCTTTAAAGGGGCAGTTCTATATGTTTTCCAATCACATAGTGTCATTTTATAGCACAATCAAGTAACTATGTTACCCTCAGTTGTTATAAAAATGCTGTATATATCAAATATGTCTTAAAAAGAAATTTTACAATAAAGTTCGGAGGAAATTAAAGCTACCACTCTCCCTTTCAAGAGCAGCTAGAATAAATGGCATAGTCGACTTTAAACCTAACAAACTGGATGGGGGATTTGGTGAATGGGCAGACAAAGGTTTAAAAACAATAAACCAACTATTTACAGGAACAACATTAAAAGCCTTCTCGCAACTTCAAAATGAATATAACATCGCTAACACAGATCTTTTCAGATTCTTTCAGATTAGACACTACCTTCAAAAACACAAGGAAATAGACAAATTAAAACAGAAACCAACACATTTTGAACAATACTGGATTGATGTGGTCGAGAACCAAAAAGATCTTCAAACGATTGTCTCAGCTCTATACCAGAGATTACGAATTGACCAAGACGAGAGAACTCTAGATGTCAACAATAAATGGGAACTGGAACTAAACGTGGTGGTAGACGATACAGAGTGGGAGGAGACTTGGGATAAATGGCATAAATGTCTGAGTAGTCCAAACTGGAGAGAGTTTGGCTGGAAAATAAGAATGAGATTTTTTAGAACGCCCGATAGTGATAGCCAGCTATGATAGTAAGGCCAGCGACCTCTGCTGGCGGAAATGCGGACAGATAGGAGATTTTTCTCATGTATTTTGGGAATGCCCGAAGGTGAAAGGCTATTGGGAGATGATAAAAAGGGAAATAGGGAAAACACTAAACCTGAATATGACCTTAGAAATTCATAGAGTGGTTCTGGAGGTTGTTAATCTTCCGACGGAAGATACCAATACAAAATATATGCTGCGAGCCCTGGTGTTGATTGCTCACAAGGTGATCACTGCGAACTGGCTGAAACCACATTCATCTACCCTAGAACAATGGATACAGAGGCTGAGGACTGTCAACCTGATGGAAGAGCTAACAGCAACCCTGAGGTTGGTCTCCTGTAAATCTATGCCTGGAGCAATTGGCCTGATTTTCTGTGATATCTTATCTGGAGTATGTATGTTTGAAAGTTGTATTTGTAATTATGTTGCAAAGTAAAAATCTGTAAGTGTGGACTATGTAAAGGAATTGTTTGAATAAAAGTTAAAAAAAAAAAAAAAAACTCCTTACTGCAGCATTAACAGCTGTCTGGGAATGAAATAAACCCAAACAAACATAAGAAATTAGATTTTTATTTCACTTACCAACAAAAAAAGCTAGATTGAACATTGAAAGCTAAATTAATGCTAACCTAAGGTAGCATCAGATTACAAGTAGGAAAAATAATAAGGTAAGACAAATGAGTATTTTTCATTTTTATGTAGCTGGGAGAAATAAATGGATGGCTTGTACCTTTGCATTTTTCATACATTCTTCACAGTCACAGAGAAACAAAGCTCAACGACACTAAAAACACACAGACATCCATGTGATGCTTAAGTCTTTAAAAATGGGTCGTAATGGGACCAAGGTCAGACAAAGTTTAGAAGAGGAGCTTAAAAAAACCCTTTCATATTGAAGAAGTTGAAAGGAGTGCTGAGGAGTCAAGATGCTGAGGGTACAGCTTTTTGAAAGGGGTCAGAAGAGGGTCAGAGGCAAGGTTAAGACCCTGAAAGCAGGGCAGAGACAAAGTTGTGGAGATTGAGCCTCAAATGAACAACAACAACAAATAAGATCAGGTCTACATATCAAACTACACCTTTAAAAGATGTCAGAGTCAGGTTAAATGTAATAACTGGGACTTGGTTCAGTACTGAGGTCATCAAGAGACTTTAGGCCAACAGGGAACAGCTGGAATTGATCCAAAACAATACCTTTGGTTCTATATTTATGCTGGCTCAGGTTAAGCAATAAAGGTTTCAACAGGTCAAGTGATGTAATTTCATTATGTTGCCAAGCTGTTTTCACAGTCTGCAGTTTGTCAAACATCTCTTCAACTTAACCCGAGTTATGTAATGCACAAAAACAAAAGGAAAAAAAAAAATCCACTAGGGAAAACATCTAAAAAATGCAAGCAAACCTATAATTCTGAATGTAGTAAAAATATTCAGAGAATACTTTGAGTTGGAAACATCTGCATGGGTTGAGGAAAACAAAAGCGGCAGTCACATTGTTTTCTGCCACACCGTGTATTTTGTCATCTCTAAAAACCTGTTTTATGCTGATGTTAAAGACATGTTGAGAATTATTAAGTCCTTTTTGAAGTATGTGTTGATGAATAGTCTGTGTAGCTCAAATCTGGGTGAAGAAAATCTGCAGCTGCAGACTTGATTTAATCAGAGAGTAAGTTATACTGCCTGTAGCGGCTGCCTTTCAAGCTTTTGGTAAGCTGAGGTGAATGAATCACCGTCAGTGCAAACAGAGCATGTGGACAGTGTGGCATTAAATAGAAGAATGTCTCATTGTTGCAGCAACATTTGAATAGTACTTCAACTTTAAAGCAATTGAATATATTGTCTTGTGTCAATCATGCTGTTAAATATTTCTATCATGTCCAAGCTGTCGTAGGTAGCCTAGCTTAGTTAGTGATCAAATTATTTAAGTTAGAGTATAAGATGGAGATGTAATGTAGGAAAACAATCCTGATGTCTTATTTACCTAATTTACTGTATATTCCCACATACAAGACAATTGTTAATGTCAGGGAAGGGACCTAAACCTCGATTTCTTGTCCATAATGACGTGACCAAATCTACAAAACCTTCCAAAATCCAGTGAACAATTAACTGTGACAAATATACGTGTACCAAGTGGAATCAGAATCTTATTATATCTATTTTTTTAAACAAAAATAAAATATGTTCACACATACTTTAGTAACGTATGTAATTTCTAGTCCAAACCCAAAATGATTCAGCTATCTGCAGCTTTCACTCAGCAAATGTGAATGTTTATCCAAGTGATCCAACAAAGATTTGGAGGGGCTGACTGGTAGTTTACAGAACATCTTGTTTCTTTGGCAAACATTCCCTATGTTCTGCTTGCACAGCAGTTCAGTGTTTCACTTTGGTTTAGTTTTACTTCAGCATACAAAGAATTAGGTCACAGTCGTTTCTAAACATATTACCAAAACGTATTACATCAATTATCCCCCTTACCAACAATTTTATTTCAAATTAGAACCTGCATAAAATGTATTCACTTTATAAAAAGATTAATGTTTCAAAACAATCCTCCCAGTTCAGTATCAATGCTATCTTCACGTGGATCTGTTTTAGATCACGGCTGCAGTTTTATCAAGGAAAGAAATCTTCCATAACTCTGGAATTTCACACTGAATGGGTTTTCTCATTCAGCAAGTCAAGGTACATCTGTTACAGCTGAACGGTTTGTAAACAGCCCAGTGAGGGTTTCTGTGCATGCAGACTGCTATGCATGTTTGCTTCTGTGAACTGTACACACGAGAGTGTACATTACCCTCCATACACCGACCCAAACTGTTGAGAAAAAGAAAAAAAAAGTGATGCCCAGCTCTATTCAAGAACTCAAATCTTTAAGTCTCAACTAAACAAAATGCGTTGTGTCTATAAACTAAAACTGTGGATAACTTCTGAATCCATCAAAATGTTATAAGGGGCATTGAACTCTTTGGCACTGTGATGGCATCATTTCTGACAGAAATGGAGAGGAGATGAAATGGAATAAAAGAGATTTTGTTGCAGAACTTTCCATAAAATGCAAGAGAGGAAGTTCGGAAAAATGTTTCTCTTGGGCACAAGATATGAGACCGTACATTTCCACAGGGACATTTTGTAGCAATAAAAGATTCACAGAGAAATTCGCTGCCGCAGACTAAATTTTCAGCTTGAACAGCCTCAACAATTCAAAATTTTTCTGATCAGTGAACACATCACACTGAATGTCGCCAGGTCACAGTGTCAACCCGACTCTTTAGTGTGGATGTTGTTACTGAGTGAAGACTTGAGAAGCTTAGCTGCATTATGTGTCCATAAAGTGTTCAAAATAAAGTCCGGGGAAAGCAGGGTTATGTAAGAATTGAAAAACTATTTTCCATCGACTCTCAAGATATGTCTGCAGGTCATCAAGATTGTGAGGGAGTTGTGAGAAAACGGGACTTTCAGAAGATGAGCAGCGCACAGTAAGACTGAGCTGCTTTATGCTTTCCAACTTTCACCATCTATATTTGATAGGAAATTTGGGATATGGAAATGCTGGCAGAGTTTTGGATTCGGACATAAGGTATGGATTTCATTTTGTTGAATTTACACTGTTTTTTTTTTTTTATATATATATAATACTCGTCATGCTAATCATCTTAATGCTAACCATGAAACCATTATTGTGATGGCTGTAAATTAATTTTAAGAATCCTAAGAGAGATTGCTTGTGATCAAGCACGCTTCTCTTCTTTGGAGAAGAGTGTTTTTGTAGTTATAAGTCTGTACTTTTAGATTCTACCCAAGACCACGTATTGTTTTCTGTGTTCAAAATATTTGGAAACCTGTTTGTATTTACTCCACCTGAAAGACATCCTGCAGCTTTTTAATAATGCAAGTACAAAAACAAAATTCTAACTATAAATACACAATGAATAAACACTATGGGTGGTCATATGTCTAGATATTAGATGTTATTTATGCCCTCTTAAACACAGGCCTACAAAATTAAATAAAAAATGTTTACTTCTGTGGAACAGCAAATGAAACTTCACTCTTCCACAAATATTCGTATGCCCAATCAAGGATACACATACACATCCAAACACAGCCTCCGGTTCCTGGGTTTACCGCTCTTTAGGGTCTGCGCATTAACACCAAACTCTCTATCTCATTAAGGCCGAACTTGCTAACCTTTTGCTCTTGGTTCAAAGGGTACAGTATAAACCTTGGATGAGGAGGCCAACAATATCCAGAGTAGGCTAATAGCACCACTTTTCTAATGCAAAAGCATGCCTTTTCTACAAAATGTACACTTTTAATGTTCCTTACTCTGTATCCTGGTGCTTATGAATGATTGACAGGATGGCAAAAAAAAACAACTAATTTTTCACTCCAAGTCCCGTGATTTCTTCAGTTATTCTAAAAGCTAGGCTGATTTTTAACCAGACTGATTGTTGGTTTCATTTAGCTACTGGTTTGAAGAACTTTCTACATTTGCTCATTTGGCTTTTCCCCCAGTTCTGAAATTTTGGGGAAGACTTTGGTGTAAGGTTCTTATGGTGTCCAGTTTATGTTCCACTATGTTATATAAGGTAGACTTAACAACAGCTCAGTGAGAGGATGGCTCAACTTAGGGGAATCAGATCTGCAGGTCAAACCCCAGCAGTCCAACTGCATCTGAAGGCTAAAACCCAGTCTTTTAAGAACAGCCAAGTAAAAGCTTCAGCATGGGTCTTCCCACGGCCTTAAAATGGAGCTGCATAAACGCACATGTTCTGTGGCTGAAGTTACTCACAACTGCATCATTGTCTGCTTCTTGAGTGAGTGAAATAAGTGTGAAAAAAAGTAAAACATACACAATTCATGTCCTTCCTGTGAATGTTCTCGTGTTTAAGGTTTTGCAAGTTATCCTGTAAGGTAGGTTCTGGAACATTTAAAGTCTGCCTTTGCATATTACCTGGAGTCATGTATAATTTGACCAAAATCACCTAGTAGTTCATCAAACAACCAGCAGAACTTTGGAACTTATTCCAGAAGATTAGAACTAATACACAGGAAATTGGTATTTACCTGATAATTTGGATGATGCAGGAAGTAATCTGGACATCCGGCCACAGCCATGGTTTCAGAAACCTCTCAACAATTTTTAAGGCTGGAGAACAGGGTGTACAAAGTAGAACCTGAGTAGAAAGTTAATAAGAGAAAAATACATTAGAGAAAAGATCTAAAAGTAGAAATGTGTTGCCAAGTGATAAAGTCTGAAGAGAGAAAAAAAAAACGGGAAATCTGGTGGATGATTTAAAAAAAAGGCAACAAATTCCAAGTTTTGAGATGAAAACTGGTGCAAAACGAACACTGACTGAAACAGACTCAACCTGCTGTTAACAATGGGATAGTCGCTTTCAAGGTATACCAAGGTTTAAAAAAAAAGTGATTTTTTTAATCAGATTTTAGTTCAACATGAACAATTAAACCAATTTGCAGACATCTGACAATTTCTTACTACTGCTACAACAGCAAACAAAATATGGTCGGCAGTTTTAGGACGCCAATGTCCCGGCCATCTTTGGTCAAAATAACCACAAATTCAACAGTGAGACTTTATTTGAACATCTTAAAGTGGGTAGCCTACTAACCTCCAGGCACTGCTGCTGCTACTAAACAAGCACCTGTAAACACTCAACCAAAAATACCCTGCCGGCATATTTCCAGATCTGAAGTTAGACCCCGGGGAATATTTAGAGCCAAGCGGCCCGGGCTCATAACTGTGATGGGCTTTTATACAGCAGTTCATGACCCCAGGTCTGTATTTAAAAACATGAGCTGCTGTTTCAGAGGCAGCTAATATTATCTCATGTTTGCATTAGCGGTTGCTGCTGGGTTGCCCTTGTGGCCTTGCTGTGTTTATACTGAATGTGTGCATTTCTGCTTGTACGCAATGTCCTGCAAGGATAAGTGTTAGCCTCGATTACCTGCAAATTAATCGTAAATGAATGTGCAGTTGCAACGTGTGAAAAACTGTAACTGTAAGCACAGTTGGGTTTACATTAAGAGGAGTGGACACAATTCACCACATATAGATGTGTCGCTCCTGGTGGAGTCTGTCCCAGTAGGAAAATTACCTTGTGAGGTTAATCAGAACCCAGGTTAGAAGAATAGTACTAGCTGCTCTTTAATAAATGAGAAGGGGAAAACAGTAAGTAAAAAAAGTAAGAAAAAGCACATATTTGTCATGATCAAAAATTGGAATCTCTGATTTTGTGTAACGGGCTAGCCACGCTGCTAACAGTAAGGCTAAAATAAGTGTGAGAAAGATATTTTTATTCCCCACTGGTTGAAACTGAATTAAATCACAGTTCAAGTGGAAAAACTAGCAAATTATGTTTGAAATCTATGTCCATGCCAAGCCAAGAAAAAGGAAGTATTATGTCAACTGGCAAATATTTGAGCAACAATTCATCTTGGTGAAGTGCTATGACACAGATGGCTTACTGTCTGTGTTGCACACACAACCGCATGCTTTTCTGTTTCTCCAATCAAGCTGATTGGTATGATTTTGCCAGACACCTAAGTATGATCTGTCTCTAAGTAACTTAAACAAAGGACACCCAAGAAAAAATTAGCTGGACTCAAGTGGCTCTGCTGGATGATGAAGAATTGGAGATCCACCTTTAAGTCCACAATGGGTGTGTCCAGATTCCACACATTTCAGAGGAAGCTCATATTTCCTCTAAGTCATATTCTGTCGATTATGACTTTAAGTAAGGATAAAAATATATTCTTGTCTGTCCTTCCATTACAACAGATTAGCACCGCATCTCTATCAATGAAGAGACATCAATCTGGAGTTAACAGGATCCCTCTACAGGTCACTAACATACGTGCCAAGTATAAAAAGCCACACCGCTTGCTTGATTTTTAAAATTCATGCTCCACAAAAACTTTCAAGATCGTAACTATAGCTTAGCCTTTACAACCAAGACATTCAGAGAAGCATTTCTAAACACACAAGTACTGTGAACGAGTTGCAGTTCATACACTGACTTTACATTGTAACTCCTCCAGTGTTAAAATGGGGATCTTGTTGTAAAAGCTGCATACATTTCATTAAAGAAACATCAACGGAAGACACAGCTCTTGTTTTGACTTCTTAATGCAGTTATCTATGGCATCCACAATTCAAACTTTCTGTTGGTATACATGGACAAAGCATTAAGAAAGGAAAAAATGTTCAACAAAATTAGTGAAAGATCAAGATCTGATATTAAACCATATTACAAAGTTATTGAAGTTATTTTCAAAAGTTTCTTCAAGCTTCTTTCAAACTTCAGTGTGCTTATAATGACTGTGTCCACTTTAAAGAAAAACAAGGCCGGTACTCCTGAAAGGACTGTACAATGTGAATGAGCATTCCATGTGTGTGGCCTGAGAGGCTGGCATTTAAAGATAACTCATCATTTGCACATTATTTACAGACAAACAGCTTAAAACAAAAACTTAGCAAATTAATAGTACCCCTCCAAGCAAGCCCTCATTAAGCCACAAAAACTCTTGTCACCATCTATGGAGGGTAGAACTGTGCAACAGATGATCTTGTCTGGAGTAAGAGGCAGGGACAGATTAACAGTTTAACAGATGTGTTCCCTTAAAAAATGGATACTTTTCAGCCCGTGAGAATTCCTGGAACATGGAAAAGAGCTTAAACGTCCCATGTAACTGCAGGTGAATTTTTAAAGTTCTGATACAAGCCTCAGCAACTCTCCTAGATGAATATACTGATCCAACATGCATGCACCTACACTAGTGCAGCTGACATAATCAAAGCCATTCCTGTGCAGGGATTAGACTCTCTCTGAGGCCTTTGACTCAATTAACTCCACTTGAACAGTGCTCTGGGGTCTAAGCATCCATGGCTCTGACAACTCAATTACTGTCATAGAAGAACTTGGAGACTTGGGGGGTGGGGCTGGGGGGCAGTGACTGTACTGAGCCGGGAAGTTACAGCCTGAGGATTAATTATAGTAATGTTTGCTGAACCTTACGTAGGGAGTCATGTTAGATGGGGGACTTCAAATGCAAAGGTGGACTTGATATGTCCTGTGTAAAAATAAGACTTGCCAAAGGTACGTTTTCCTATTTATTAGAAAAACTATTTATTAGTACAAAAAGAACCTAATCTATTTCATGTGTAATACAGATTATTCTAACTTTTAAATATTTTTCTATAGTTAGAACGATTCAAAAGGGTCATTCAAACTGAAGAAACTTTATTATCATTCTTGTAACACAGCAGTTGGAAAAATCTTTTCCAACAGTTGGGAAAGATTCAACAATTGTCTGTATTATTGTCTGTTGTTCAATAATAATGCAAAAGTGCTGGCTTTATCTAGCCATGTGCTGTGGAAGAGATACACTGTGTTTAAGGTTGAGTAGAATATTTAGTTTGTGTTTAGTTTCTGCATTTGGACCTTCAATCTCCACTCTCAACACACACCGTTGGTCTACAATTTTTGATTTTACCAGCTGCACCCCAGGTCAAACACATTGCTGTTTTACAAAGTTATTTTTTTGCCATTGCCACCCTTTTGTTGAAGCCTAGCTAATATGAGCGCCGATAGTTGAGAGGTCAATGCTCGACTATCGGCGCTGGCAGCAGGGTGTCCCGGGTTCGATTCCCGGCTCCGACCACACCACATTTTGTTGCTTGTGCTTGTGACAGTGCGATGACAATATAGTTGAATTATTATTATTATGTTCATCAGAAAACTTGATATGTGCACATCCTCGGTAAAGATACTGTTTTTAAAAGCCTTTTGTACTCCACTGTACACTGCCCATTTGTGGCGTTGACACAAAATAATCAGAATGCAGAAACTTTATGTGGTATGAGGCTACTATTAATCAAAATGCTTGTAAATAATGTACCTACATGCATTGCACTAGAGTTATAAAGCCAATAGTGGTAAGAGAATTATCTAAGTGGGGGATTCCTCTGCTCAAGTTAATTTCATTTACTTGCAATGAATGGCAGCTTTTAGAAATCTAATACAGCATCCACTTATGGAGTCCCTGTCACAATGATGTTCTAAGTTTTCTGCGAACTGCAGAATCTGACCTTGGTTCATGAGCACTGTTATCAACTAAGACAGCAACGTGTTGTGTAACTGATCATTACAAAGAACCAGGGACACAAGATTAGTTAGTGTAGCAGTAAGTAACCCGGTATGTGCTTACATTTCAAGGATCCAGCTTTAACAATGCAAGGTGATAAACCGTGAAGAGATGCCAGGGAGACTGAAGATCACATGAAGCCTAGGATATTAAGGCTAGAGAGCAAAATGCTAAAGAACTAAAGATTTCTCTTTTCATAGAGGTGATGATCAGCTGCTTAGAGACTCACCAGACAAGGAAAACAGTACAAAAGGAAAACTGTCCAGAAAGTTTCCTGAGTTTGCAACACATTTATTTAACATAGATTCCACAGACACATCTAAAACACGATAAGTAAAAACAATGATGTTAAAATAGTTCTGCTGAAACACCAAAGTGATAAATGGATGCCCACTTACAGCTAAAAAAGTTATACGAGTTGATTATCTCGTATAAAAATCAACTCTTGAGTTACACGAGTTGATTTATCAACTCGTGTAACTCAAGATTGTGGAACAACTGAGTTATACGAGTTGTTCCACAACTCATTATGCAGTTCTTGTAATGAGAACTGCATATTCTCATTACAAGAAAAAGCAGTTTCAAAAAACCCGCAAATAGCAGGAAAAGTTTTTTTTTAATTTTTTTTTTTTATAAAAACAATGAATAATACACTCAACCATAATGGCCTCTATGGATACTCAGCACCAGACTCCAATGCTAAAGAGAAATTTAAATTTAAAATATATATTTTTCAAAGCTAAGCACAATAAACATAACACGTTGTCTAATTTCATTTGGAATGGAGTTAGACAAACCAATGCAATAAAATTCATCTCTGGGATAAAGAGACAACAGAAGACTGGAATGGACACAGAGTAGGGTGAAATGGTTTAGCTCTCCTCAGTCATCTTTGGAACTGTGGAGTAAACAAAAGATGAACACAGCAAGCTCCAGCCTCATGATATGGCCTTCCAAGAACTGCAAACAGGATGGCTTTGAGAAAGTTAAGAACGGCAGATTACTTGAATGTTTGTGAGGACACCTAAGATACATACACACCCACACAGAAAGGGCATGAAAGTCTCCTTCTAGGCTTCCATGGGGTCAAAAGGTGACATTTATTGCCCTAGGAGGTCAGGTGGTGTGCTGACTTTGTTTAAAGAGATTAAAGTAAGTGTTTTATCTCTCAAGCTGGGTAAGCTACAAATCTACATGGGGTTGTTTTCTATCTTACACCCAAAAGCTCTTGTGCGATGCTAACCCACGTCTGTAGATGGTCAGTTTCCAACAACTCCAGTATGGTTCAGAATGACTTCCCAGTCACTCCCTAATAACTTAATACACACAATTTTTAATTGAGAAATCTTCGCGGCAAATCTGTCAAGAGCACGCAAGTGATGATGTAATTAGAAACTGTAGATGAAGAGAATAAGATAAACTGTCGAAACTTTATGACGGTTCTGTGCTGTAGTGCAGAGGGTGTCGGTTTCAATTTATTTCAGAACATTCATGCCAAGTTAGTTCATTTCACAATTAGAAGGTGTCAAGTCCTCAAACAGAGTTTAATGTGCAGTGATTGATTTTTTCCCCCTTTGTTTAATTTATCCTAAGATAATGAGGCTCAAAGCACAAGTGTGATCTATGGAGTCCTGCTGCAGCCCTGGGGCATCCCTCGAGACACAGTACAGCTGGAACAGGCTTGATGTCTCTCATCTCATAGTAGTAATGTTGAATGCCTTGAAAGACACAGTGCTGCACCCAGGGAGAGGGGAGAAGGATCTGCCTAGAGCATGATCATGCAAACCAGAAAGAATAAAAAATGTCTTCATCTGGCACTGATTGCTGAGAGTTGCACTACTTGCAACAGAGAGGCCCACACTGATTAAAAGCGGACTATTTTCATGTATCTTAATTAGGCAGATGGCTTTTTAGCTGGAGCAGCAGAGCACTAACAGCACTGCTGCTCCAACTTAATTAAAGTTTTAACAGCACTGATAACGATAGCAGCCTGTCCTACAATCTAAACAGACATGCTGCAGGTGTAGAAAGCTTACACGCAGCCTGCTGACGTGAAACAGCCACTTGTCGGCTCGACTTGTTGATCTTTTACCAGTTAGCAAATGTATCATACGTAGCACAGGATCTCCAGTTGAGCCACGTTCCCACGTATGTTTTGCACCCGTGCATTGACCTAACAGGCTACATATGGTACACGTTTAATCCACAACTGCATAATTTATCTAACTGCTATGCCACCGTGGCATATCTAGGCAGACGCTTTGTCTGCACCGATGATGATCAACTCACAGCAGCTACTTTCTGATTAACTCTGCCAACCCCTTTTATGGCCAGTTTTGGGGATTTTTTTTTTTTTTTTCAGGCCTTTAAATGTTAAATTACAGATAGTTAGGTGATTCTCAAATATGGGGTAAGAAAAAGAAAACTTGAGAAGTACACTTCAGAAGAAAAGCAATATACTCCTCCTAAAATAGTGCAACAATGTGAATTCTATAGCCTCCGTTGCAAGGCAGACGACTATACGCCATGGGGGGATAGAAAACAAAACATATACTTGACAGAACATGACAGAACTTGTTCCACAAAACTTGAGATACGTCAAGTCGTTTGACAGCCACTGAAGGTGTAAGCCAAAGAAGTAAGGTGTTTAAAAGCGAACTTAGAGGATATGAAAAGGATTATAAAGCCATTAGACAAGAAACCGTATGTGAAAGACAGAAAAGAGCCTGAAATCTGGTGCCATTATTAAGCCAAAAATCAGTGAGTTTATGCTCTTAGTGAATTAAGTAGTTTATTTTTTTATTCTGTTCTAATACATTTCCCTATATAAAGAGAAAGTCAAATTATGTATGTAAAATAATAAATCACTGAGAAAATCCCATATTTTGAAATAAAAATCTCTGTAGTGCATTTCCACATGTATGAAGAGGGTTTATCAATAATTTATACCACCAAGAAGAGCTCATATGTCAATGTGTAATACAAAACAGTTTCACTTGCACACATGTCCCAAGAGAGATCCTCTGTTCCTGTAGCATTTAATGTCTTCTGTTTCACTGCTTTGATTTTCACTACCCTCACCCCAGGCTGGTGTTATTTTAAAGAACAGCTTTGGTACAGTGCACTCATTACATGTAGGAAATAAACACGATTTACAAGTAAACTTGTTGAAGTATATTGACAAGCAATATAGGAGTTGTGCTAAAAATTCAAACATGAAAACAAAAACCGTCGTCCTGAAAAGACTGAACAGATCAGACGAGGGTGACGCCCCCTCTCACTTACCACACCCACCAAACTAAGCTCCCACATGTTGGCTCCCATTGCAAAACACACCAGTTCTACCCCTCCCCTAAATATATTCACCCGACCATAGCCCAGGACCCCTACCACACCCCCGGTCTCACTCCTCCCCTCGTCTTGTACACTTTGGTCCACAACATAAACAGCGTGTTCACTGAAGAAGCAGAACAGCTCCAATTCAGTGTGTGTAGCGGAGAAGGGAGTAAAATCGATGCACTAAGTACAAACTAAACCCAGGAGGAGCTGGGAACGGGCTCCAATTATTAGTAATCAAAATAATTTAAAGAAGCGTGTTTCAAACATGTTAATGGAGGGAATCATGGGCAAAGAGCTACATCCACTTGTCTCCGACATGATCCTCCAGCCACTTTAGATTCTTGCAACTCTTTTGCATAAGTACCTCCAAGTTTTATTGATTATAAAAAAAATACTTTTCCAATGGTCCAGTGAGTACAGAGCCCTCTAGGGGACATGGGTAAATTTCTTTCTTTTGCGTTCCCTCGCAAAACGCAAAAGAAAAAAAAAATCCCCATGTGCCTCCAAGGGACATGGGGAATTGTGAGGGAACATTTCATTTAGCCCCTAAAAAATATAGGAGATTCATTTTTAAATTATGAGATTTACAAAACTGTCACCCGTTTCTTCAGCAATCCAGTTCTCCGTTATGGAAGGAGAGAGTTTAACAGAGCATCCTTGTGTTCTGTTTCAATCAGCAGATTAGATGGCAGTCACTCTTCACTGGATGTGCTTTTTGCACATGTTGATTAGTCATTAATTGGCAGCTTTCATTATTTGGGAGCAGCAGCGTAAAGTGGGGCTATAAGAGAGGGCCTGATGTCATGCCGGGGGAGGCTGAATAGCACCACTCTGGGAGAAAAACCTTTTGGAAATGTGGACAGTGCCTAATTGGATGAGGATGTCATTCGGCCGCCTGGGAGAACCGCGAGTTATGCAATAGCACAGATGAATGGACGAGGCTTGGGAGCAGCAACGCTCGTAAAGTTGGCCGCCGTGTTGGTCCGTCTGGTGCTATAATGACAACTTGACTGCAACTAAATGATGTAGTACCCCCCCTCCCTCCAACGGCCAATGGTAAATAAGAGCTAATAAAGCCATAACTGCATCTGTGCAAGTGTCACGGCTGCACCAAAACAGACTGTCAAACCCAAATAAAGTTGACCTTGTTTTACTTAGATGAAACATGCCTCCAATCTAGATGTCCACTTAGAGGAAAGTGGGGAAGAGGATATATTTAAGTTACTGAGGAATGCAAACAAGTTTGGAAAAAAAACATATCAGCAAGGACTTAGTATCAGTCTAATTTAAATGTACTACTGTGTAGCTCATTAAACCTCAAGAGCCAGTTCCCTTGGAATAATCATTAAAAATGAAAAGAAACTCATTACTTAGACTGTATACTGTCAAATATGCAGCACGTACAAACATACAAGAATGAAACATTTTTTTTCAGTATCATTTGAACTTATGTTGACTGGCTTTACAAGTAGGACAGCTTGTCCGATAGGTGAACTCTCTGCTTTGTAGAAAAATCCCAAAGTTAACTACTTTCTATGCTACTCAGGAGGTCAAAAATACATTTAGAGGGAGCACAGAAAAGAGATTAGAAAGGAAACTTGTTTTCTACGTATTGAGACAGATCATCCATTTTCAAGAGAACAAGGCTTTCAGAACATAACAAGCAGGCAGAACAAAGCCAATGGGAGTTGTTCCATTTCATCCCATTGAGCCTCTGTGGTGAACAATGTTGATATTGGAAATATTAGCAGGCTTCTCTAAAATATCAAAGTTAAGGTAGATAGATGATACCTTATAGTTTTTCAAGAGATTGAAATCGGAAAAAATATAAATTGGCAGGTCTAAGCTTTATGAAATATAGAGATCAAAAATTAGGCACTAAGTTAGAATTGGTGCACCCTAAATTTAACAAAACAAATCTTCTTTTATCAATAGTTTGATATGATTTCTCTTGGCATATTCCATAAGGGCTCTGATCAACAGAGAAAAAACTGAATAAAAAGGGAAACTACACCAAGCGATGGGGTAAACAGATGAATAATTGGGTAAAAGTAAACTGATGAAGAGACGTGTCGGGCTCAGCAGTATACATACATGAAGAATCGTTTTGTCATTATGTTGCATCAACATTACATTACCTGTAGCCACCTGAGTCCATGGTACCTCAGGTGTTCAGTTACCCACCGAATAAATGCAACATTCCTAACTCTCACTCAGGCTCTCAGCCATATTTGGACCAGAACCAGACATTGAGAAACTTAATCCACTGTACTTAGACAAGTAAGCATTGCATCATTTTAGGTCAAAAGTGGAAAGTGGTGAGAATCTGGTTTGTACAGGTCCACATTTACAGGGTGGAAGAAGAGGAGGGACAAGGGTACACCACAAGGTTTTTCAGTCTGGCAAAGATTTAATCTGTTAGAAACAGACTATTACTAAATATGCTCATTTAATAGTTACACCAAGTTGCCAAACAAACACACACAAACAGAAACGGTCTTAGGCTGCAACACCTTGTGGAATATGACTGTCTGCTAAATCAAGCCTGCTTATGCAACAGCGTCAATACTTAAACTTGAAAAAATTTAGATAAAATAACACTTCCCAACATGCCTGGATTATTTTTGCCAACACTGGCAGCCATGCAAAGCATTCTGGTACCTAAGGTGTCATTGCTTCACATTTAAATCCAGTCAGATCCAATGACATGAACTGTGCTGTGGATTGGGTTAATGGTGTCATGACATCAGTGAGGGAGTATTAACAGCATATAAGCCCAGCCTAACCAGTGCTGAATGACCGCTGGCTGACGCAAGACCTGATGGAATGCTGCCTGCAGCATGACCAGAAGCTCATATGCCCCAAGCAGAAGCTAAAAGGAGCTGCTAAACATTTGGATACTCAAGATTTTGTACACACTGTACAAGCAGAAGACAGCATCTGAGTCCAAAACCAAGGGTTTGACTGTCTGAAACGAAGGCAATCTGAGAAAAGGTTATTGTATAATTACTTGCAATTGCAGTACTCATCAGCCTTCTGGCAGCCAACAATCGTGCAAAGTTCCTGCCCCATCATGCCTTTGCTTAACACGGACTTGAAATAGCAGAATGGTGAAAGAAATCACAGCTCCATTGGTTGGTTGCCATGTGCACAGTGATATGACCACAAAACACAATTTCAAGAAAACAGAAAATAATTATCTCCAAGAGAAGACAACCGCAGCAAGTGTTTGACTCTGTGTAGCAGTTGGCATAGAATAAGCCTATTTCTACACATATCAAAGGATTATACTGAATATTTTATATCTGTGCTGACTGCAGTTGGCCTACACTTAAAGTTTAGAATCCCAGCCTGTAAAATGTAGACTATTTGCAAAAAGGCAAATGGTGTAAGTAGTTTAGCTTTCAATTGTGAAAAATAGGAAACCACGAGAATAACCTAATGGCTAAAGGCAAGTACTGCATGCCAAGTAGTCAACACTGTGAAGTAGCTGCAGCGGCATCAAGGTGTGAGGGCCATCTGTCGCTGCTTACAATTAAGATGCTTTCATTACTTTAAAATTGAGGTTTTCAAAAAGTTGCATAAATCATTGCAGTTAGTCATTGTCAGATCCATCCAGGACACAATACCAGTCCATCAGAGGGCATAATCTATTAATTAAAAAAGCTACTCATTTCATAATCTATCAAAATTCGGTTTAAATAATTCTGAATGTTTGTTATTCTTTCATGTCCTGCATGCTAAGGTTTTCAAACATATTTCCCAAACTTCAGTGGACTGAGAAGGTAAATAAACAATGAATGTTTTCAGTTATTAATATGTACCCTGAGTAATTGCTATGGGGCAAAAAGCATAAATAAAATAACCACAAAACTTTTGAAGCTCTAGCTCGAGTTTTAAATCACTACTTTTCTAACTTCTAAGCGCGATAAGCACACAGGTAAACAAGAAAAAAAAAATATTGAAAACGGGACTTGAGTTTATTTATTCATTAAGGAATGTGTAAAATAATAAAACAGATTATATGAGCTGTACAAGATTTAGTGTTAGTTTTCATCAGTGGTCCTTGTGGCAGGTAAAACCTTAAGAATGTGGTGCTTTGGAAATATAAGACAGAGTGAGCTTAGAGCTTAAAACAAGGCACAAGCAGGAGATGGATCTATAAGGTATTCACAAGCGGTGTTGCAAATAGTAAAACATTAATTATGGGATTTTTCCTCTTTAAGTAACTTTACTCATACTAAAGATTTGAATTTATTAACTTTTTACCTGTATTTAAATCTACCAACTATGTACAGTAGTGTTGCATTAATGTGTGTAATGCAACACACATTACTACTTTGTAGTGTAATGCATAGTACATAATACTATGTAGTAGTACTACATAGTACACTAAGGTGTACTACTGCTATGCTATCTTGGTAGTGTGAGTACTTTGGAGTGTTTGGGGAGGGGTATTTTGTTGCTGTTACCAGTTTCTGCTACTAGGCGTCCCCACATCCTGCACAGTGGACTGTCTTTCATCTTTTCCTTCCCTCTTCTGGTTTCATTTGTTACTGGACTGTAATTTGGACCAGTGGCTGCATCAATGCTGTCATGAGATTTGCTGCAATACGCTTTTAAAACAGACCAAATAAAAGGGAAGTGTGCAAGTCGAAGCTTGAGATGGCAATGCGATTTCAGCCGTACGTGTTAACATATAGTATCAAGTAATGTTTCCAAAAGTTTTTATGTACCTCCGAAAAAAAAATGCTTTGCAATTTGAACATTATTTGTTGTGGTGTGTCACAAAAAATGAAAGAAAAGTAGCTTGCTGTCAATTAGCGATGTTTGATTGGTTGAAGGATGAGTTCACTTATCTGTAACATTTTACCCATATGTTGAAATTTCCACATTTAATTAACAAAATGTTATAGGAAGAAAAATCAAGAGTATCTTACAATCTTTAACTATGACTGCCTTGAAATAACATAGTATTAGTTACAGTAACACTGATACTAAATAAGCTAATTTTTATACATCCATGCATATATAAATTTCTACACTACAATCCCTAGGTCACAAAAAAGGCCCCTTTGAATTCGTCCATATAAAACTTTCAGTCATGGTCAGAAATGCAATATCAGTGTGTGCAGTTGCATAGATCCAAAGGACTGTCTGGATATATTTTGTAGGAAAATATATTTCCATTGTCAGGCCTTCATGCTCTGCATGTCAGTAATATATTTCGTCACTTGGATGGAGTCTAAACTGGCCTCATACCCCACATCTGACATATTTTCAGTAGCTGGGATAATAATTCTCAGAAAGAGTCATAAAACAAAGAAAAGTGTTGCAGTTAGTCTCCTGATATTGTGCATAATTGTTTCAGTTTTCACCGTACAGAGCAAATATTCAGGAGTTTTCAGAAATGTTAGATCTAAAGTTTCTTAATTTTTTTGTGTTTGGTTGTTTTGTAGGTGTGTGTGTGTGTGTGTGTGTGTGGGTGGGTAGGGGCAGGAGGGTGTTTGTGAGAAGGGGGCAAGGTGAGAGGTTAAAGGGGGGTTAAATGGAAATTTTACATAGTTGCACCTATGGTGATAAATAATAAGAGATAACATTTTGAAAAGGCAAATAAGATCTCCCATAATGCATTCTGAAAAGGAGTCAACTGCATAAATTTGCAGATGGGTAACAGACTACTTAATATAGACTAGCTTAAAAAAGAACATCTAAGACTTGCAGAAATAACCAATTAAAATTTAAATTCACCCCAGATTACACAATCTGGTCAGATTTAATGCAGTTGCTTCAACAACCCAGCAGCTGCAAGATCTGCAGGGAAAAAAAAAAAATTCAAAACGAACAAAAAATGCCCATGAACCCAAGACTATAAATCTCCTGGAGATAAGAGATATCTCCAAAATGCAGCTTCTTCAAGAGATCCTTACACAGTTCGGATCGGACCGCCTGGAACCATCCCAGGGACCTCATGGGAATCCCCGGAGTCGACTTTGGGAACCACTGCAGTGAAACCACTGGAGTGTCTCTGGGAAAACGCCTCTATCCACAGAATCCCACTGGACGGGTCACTGTGTTCTGAACTGTAAACAAGGATCAAAACCCTGCTCCCACTGGAACACCGGGATCAGAGTCGGAAGGTGTTCGGGAAGCGCGCATGAGACTCGGCAGTCCATCGGCATGTTTCGAGACACCGGAACAGGCTGAAGTGTCTCCAGTGGAAGATTCCCCACTGGTGGGACTGCAACAGTCCACTCCGATTAATCAACTTGGTTAAAAGTTCAATGACCGCTTGTTGGCTGATGTCAGAGAGGGAGCGGGCTCTCACTGAGCGGTTACGCAAAGTGCGCACATGAGTTCCCAAACAGCATGTGTCATCATATCGGCACATTAAACTTTTCCTCAGTGTAAGGCACCACTTTCGTTTTTGTCCTGCATCCACTTACACACACACACACACACCCCCACGCACACGCAAACCCGTACGAAGCATAATGCATGTTTATCCGGCAACGTGCGCTCACCTTCAAGCCAGATCAGATCAGGATGGCTCCGATCCTCGTGGGACAAAAACGTCCAGGCAGGGTGAAGATGAAGGGGACAATCTACGGAGCTCGATCAGGCCACGTTGGTCAACATACCCAGACTGGACAGATAGACAGAAACAGCGGGAGGAGGAGGAGGAGGAGGTAGGAGGTAGGAGGAGGAAGGAGAGAAAACAGCGGTAGCAAAGACTGCGGGGCAGCTCATCTCCTGCAGCTGAGGGAGGAGGACACACGCACGTAACACGCACACAAACAAACAGGAGCGCAAACAAGCTCCTCCTACTTATGCATAGGCCACTCCCACATGGAAAATGGTTCAATAATGAGGCGGTTGGGTCTTGCAAGGAGAAGAGTGCTTCCCTGTCTCTGCTAAAGAAAAGTGTCCACTTTTCAGCCTGATATGGACACCTCCGTCTTTCAGGTTTAATAAGAAGGATGATGTCGTCCGGGCAGAGTTAGACTTCCGCCACACACACAGTGTTTTACATTTCTTCATTCGCGTGTTTGTTTACCGCAAACAAGACTTGAACATATGTTTGTTTGTTTTTTTTCTCAACAAAGGCCTTATTTCTTTCCTCTCTTCTGCAGAGACCATGTTTGTGAAGTGCATAACAGAACTTACACGAGTTGTGCCTCTCTGCAGCTTCTCGTGTTATGATTAGGATTGTTATGACTTTTCCTTTCAGAAATATGTGTTAAAGATTTTTTTTTAAATAACTTGCAACATTTTACATTTTATTTTACGATTAGAACTTCTGTTGGTCTTTCATATTGTATCCCACATAATAAGTTTGTGATTCATAAAGTAAAATGTGAAAAGGTTTAAAGACTTGAATACTTTTGAAAGAATGTGTACTTAAAACTTAAATTCTTTATGAACACTTATGTCATCTCTTATTTGTTAACATGTTGTGATGAAGCAAGGAAATCATGTTTTAATCAAATATTTCCATCATGGGATCATATGAATGGAAAACTGGCTGTTGTTGCATGGAGGTTTTTAAAAAGTCCTTACAAGCTGGTGTTATTTATTCATCACAAGGTTTGTCATGTTTGCATGACAAACAGGTTCGACTAACTAATATATTAAAAACAGTCCAGTTCTTAGCCATTAGTCCAGTCTTAGTGACACAGATTCGGTAACATGCAGTCCAAATCAGTTGTGATTATAGTGCAGCCCGATTGAGTCTGATTATGTCATGCAAATGATATTATCCAGCTGGGTTACATCAATTATATTGTCTAGCTGGGTCAATTGCACTGAGTCACTGAATTTGTACCAATTCCTCTGAACATACAGACCATGTGCAGCTATTTTTGAAGATCATTAAGATTGAAAACATTAGGTTCCTGTTTTTTACTCAACACAACTTAGAAACCACCCATTCACCCTTGTCCCAAGTGGGGTCGGGAGGTGCTGGTGCCTTTCTCCAGCAAACATTTCATGCGAGAAGCGGGGTTCACCCTGGACAGGTCGCCAGTCTGTTACAGGGCAACACAGAGACAGATAGGACAAACAACCATGCACACACACACTCACACCTGCGGAGAATTTAGAGATACCAATTTACCTGACAGTCATGTTTTTGGACTGTGTGAGGAAGCCGGAGTACCCGGAGAGAACTTAGATACCAATAAGAAGTTTTCTAGATTTGGAAAAGCTACAATTTCACCATTTATCGTTTCTTCTCTCCCACTAATCTGTGCTTTTTTTTTTTTAGATTGCCTTGTGTCACTCTTAAAACAGTGTATATACATAAGATAAAAACTGAAATTAAAGAACCATGTTGTGTATCTTTTGTATTATTTGCAAATGAGTGATTATTTATGACTAGATTATAAATGATCTTACATAGACTTTAAGCACTGGAACAGAGCGGAGTGTCTATGATACTCCAGAAGCTCAGTGCGAGGGACAACACTCCAGTTTTTATGAAAGTCTTGTTCTGACGAGCACAATCTGCAATAAAAACACTTTTTGCCACAAGGTGTGTAAATTGCACAACGGGGTAAAATCTCATCACACTAGTTCACTCTCAACAGTTGTCTTTGTATACCTGCGGGCATTGCTGCGTTGCATAAGACCGTGGCGTATTTATCGTACAATTTGAGATCAACGTCAGAGCCGCTTAACCGGCTTGTTTTTGTGATAAAGTTCATAAGCCACTTTTAAATACATGGAGCAAACTCCACACAGGGAAACCTTACTGAATTGAACACAATGGAAATTTATCTCTGAAGAGAAGAGAAGCAAAACTTAACATTTTGTAACATTCAACCCACAAAAATACCGTATTTTATTCTGACTTTATGTGATCAGCCAACACAAAGTGGTTAAAACAAACCACTCATGTCTTACCAAAAGGCATGAGTGGTTTAGAGTATAACACTAAAAGGAAGTAGCATCCAAATGCCTGTAACAACATTCAGTTTTTCTTTAAGTAAAAAATGTATCAAACGTGTGGATAGTTTTGTTGATCTATTGCAGAAAATTTAAATAAGATACACTGAAGCTGGCATGATGATTCTGAAGACCTCTACCGCAGGCAGAGAGAACATGAGGAAAAACAGTGTTGGCTTCATTTTTTTTTTGCTTGGTAGAATATTTCAGATTTGAAATCTGAGTGAACAAGTACACAGCAGTAAGCTGTAAGGATCAAAACAAGAAGGCTCCTGCTGTGTACACAGACTGTACAGGGATTTGGTGCAGTTCAGTGTAGTTGAATTCAGATGTTTACGGATTCTGTATAAAAAGAATAAATGGTTCTTTTATCCTTACTGTCCGACATTAAATGAGACCAAACTTGTCCTATTTAGGGGTGGTCGGAATTAAATGATTTATGTCCGATAAATGCCAAAATAACTTCAGGAAAATGTTTTAATTACTTCTTATATTCTTTAAACTCTGAAGTTTGAATTGACTTCCTTGATATTTGTAATAACACTGGTAGCATTGCATTTCTCAAAAAGTCATGTGGCAGCGTGTTGGAGGTCACACCGCCAAATGAAGACATTTGGAAGACTTACTTGTGCCTAAGCTTTCACTTCATGACTGATGTCAAAAAGTTGTTTCAATATTTGCAGTGCACCAGTCAGTCCTGAAGCAAACAACAATGCTGCCACCCCCATACTTCACATTTGGGAAGTTTGCAAATTTCAGTAAAAGATTCTCTAAAGTCGTGTCAAAAAAGGTCTTTTCTGGGGAAAAAAAACAGCAAAAAAAAAAAAAACAGCACATGTAAAATTCAGATGTGTAATCACAACTTTGTGAAATGCTTAGTAAAATCAGAATCAAACCACCCTACCTTTGTAATTAATTACAGACTTAACTGCAAAGACATTATAAGCAAATAACATTGTAAGCAAACACCATTGTTAAAACTTATTAATCTTTTGTGGAATCTGAAAACAGAATCTGAACTGTGTATTTCATTCTGCAACTAATGGGCATATTTTGTGTCCCTTATTTGCATCGGGGGTGAACCGTAGAGTGACTAACATTTCAGGAATCAGGAAGTTCACGGTCCTTTCTTTAAAAGTAATTTTGTATGACCACACAATGATGAGTCAGGACCATGAGCTGCTGCTCGGAATAGCAGCTCATCTGTGGTGTGCCTGAGAAGTTATATTTCATAAGAACAGCAGAATGACCACAGCCTTTGGACGACCTCAATGCTGAAAAAGGCTCCAACACACAAATACACTAAATACACTTCATGCTCTAAATACAACAGCTTTATACAATTGAAAACCATTCACAAAGCACTCTTCTTTTTCTTGATTAAAAAAGTATTTATTGAATCAAAAATGTAGGTAAACAAAAATAACTGTGCAACTCCCAACAAGGAAAAAGGTAATAGCTTATAAAAGACTCAATCTATTAGTATTATAAATCAAATCTATGAAATTATCTTAAATTTTCACAAAAAAAGAGAAGAAAATACACAATTGTGCATTAGGCTAAAGTCTGTATATTATACAATCTAAAAGTACTGAAACTGTAGTTGAACAAATCGTTATAAAACTGCCAACTGAACTCCGTCAAAATTACCTTTAAATATACAGCAGCAATTAACTGTACCTGAATCTATCTTTGTTCTAAAAGCGATTAGGTATGAATATACTTCTCTAACAGTGGTGCAATGACATTTACTGGGTTCATTACAAATCCTGGATTCCCCATAATATCAGTAGGATGGGGCAGAAAAAAAAAACAAAAAAAAACAATAAAGCTTAATTTGAGGTAAAATATAAGTTTACCTACAGCTTTACTTAATGATCTAGATGAATAAATGAATCATTAATAGCGTCCTTGTAAATATAACACAAAACAGTTCTTTGAAACTGTTCAAAACAACAAAAAGAAGTCTTTAGAAAGCCTGAAAGCAGCTTGAAAATGAACTAAATAAATTTCCAGGCACGAGCGAGTTATCTTTAGTGAACTCCACCTCAGATCCTAAAATTGAGGATGGTGGCAACAAGGAACGGATAACAAAAAAAAAAGAACATATACACAAGCATTGCTTGTCATTGTTTCCTTCATGCGCTTGAAATAATCTTAAAATGCAAAAATATTAAATACTCCAAATCTGGGAACATCATCAGACACTGTTATTGCACTCATCCTACAATTTACAAAGCAGACATTATACACATAACACTGATTAAGCAGCGGTGTAAGGCATCCATAGCTTACAGCGGTACAGGTCAACAAAAAGATGAACAAAAAACAGGAAAAGTAAAAGTCCGGTGTACCATTGCTTTCATTGGCACATTTTGCACAATGTTCTATAAGAAGAGATTTGAGTACAAATGGCAAGATATAATCAGAAACATCATGGTATAACACTGGATACAACCATTTTCCAAAGCGTCGTGTGAGATTGATCCATCTCATAACGTGGGTGTCATTTTAACTGCAAACATTTCACATTTGACACCTTTCTCAGACTGTTACAAATGCTACAAACAGGCAAATATTTTTCTCAATAATATCCCCTCTATCTAGTTCCTCTAAAACTGCATTGACTTAAGCATAAGGCATCAGATGCTCTATATGTAGTCAAAGTAGACGGATTAAAATAGAGCTATTTATTTAGCTATTGAAGTGCAAAACCCTTCTCTACAATGTCCATGTCACATGTCCATGTTACAATGTCAATTTTTTGAATGTCAAAAAATGTCAATCACATTCAAGCTCGAGTTCTTGTTGCTGTGATTTGGAAGTCACCAGCTCAATGTTGAAGGATCGTTGATGAGGTTTTATGAATAGTTCCCAGCCTGCCATTCACTTGGACAGTCTTTCTGGGGGTAGATACCTATTTGAGGGAAAAATAACATGTCACTTTTGCATCACTATACTATGAGGAATAATGGATTAGTGCCTAACAGTGCACTGGCCCTCAACAGTATTCATATCTCTTTAGTCATGTGCAAGATGGTGCCCCAGACAGAAAAGACCAAAATTGAACTTATTTCGTGTAAATATAATGCTAAGTGTGGCTAAAGTAAAACTGCACATCACTGAAAATCATCTACACTGAGAAATACTGAATGTTGTATCAAGTAAAATCCTAATGAATGTTCTAGAAAATACTTTTTACATAGATAATGATTAAAAGCACAAAACAGACTGTCAATATTTCTGTGCTACATTTTGAAATCCATCCCCACTGACTGTGAGATCAAACCATCTGAAATCAGACCAAAGTTGAAAGAGGACACTTTCAGCTCAACATCCTTTTTTTTTTTCTGCTGCTGTTCCAAGGTTTCTTCCCTGACTCTATCCTGACTTTGCCTTTTTGTACTTTTATTACATCTGCAAATCAAAAGACAGAAGAAATTTTCTTTGGATGCAGCCATTATCAGCATGGGAAATGTTAGCATATTTCAAACATGCAATAAATATAAACATAAATCCAACTGCACTAATTCACGGAAAATCATTTTGAACAAACAACAATGCTAATATAATTTCATCTGCGGCGCAACAGAGAGCGTGATTATTCATTACCTTTCTAAGTTTCTCAGCACCAGATCCAGAGCGAATAGCCTCCAGCAAAGCCTCCCTGGCCAGGGCAGGGTTCAAGGGAGCTTTGGCATTTAAATGACCCACAGGGTTAGGTTTACCCTGGGGAAATACAGGAGGAGGTGGTGGAGGTGCAGTCATAGGTGGAGGGGGTGGGGGTGGAGTGAAAGCAGGTTTGATCAAAGACGGAGGGGAGGGGGATAACTCCACTGTTTTCTCCTCCTTTGAGCACTCTGTCCTGAAACACTCAACCTCACTGGCGGCCTTAGATTTTGTCTGCGAACACAAAAGTGAGACAGCTTTATTTGTAAAAGCAAAATCACATGGTGGAAGTATGTGATATTTACTCGCAGTATGTGATGAGTAAATACCACATACTATGTATAGCTATGTGACTTTATTACTCGAATATACATATTTTTTACATTTAAGTGACGACACAAGTTATGTAAAAGAAAGATTTTGAGCTCTAATCGAAATGGTCACCATTTCAGAAATTTTACTGCTGCTGGGAAACCTCCAGAATGAAAATGTTCTCTTTAGATTAGTTCTTACTAGTGACGTCTCCTTCTGATCTAAGGTCCCGATGACAGCATTTTTATTTATCTGGCATTTCAAGTCGTGGAATTAACTTCTGATATCTAGTGTAGCTCTGCTGTTTTAGATCATGTCAGCCGCTCCCAGAGCAAGATGTGCATGCTCTTTCTGTATGGAAATTGTTCAAGCACAATGTCCTATTTTATGATACTCGGTTTGCATAACTATAATAGTTTCTTGCCATTATATTGTTGAGTCAATCTATTTATTTATGTTTTGCTCTTATCAATGTCATTCACAGATTTTAAGGTTACAGCAGATCCTTGTTTGTCAGCTAAAGAGCAGGACACAGCTGCTCAAAGCAACTAATACTCTAGTCAGTAGATTATAACAGTCAGGAATTACATATTTTAAAGCTGTGGAACAAAGTTTTATAAATACAGTGAACCCTCGCTATATCGCGGTTCACCTTTCGGTCTCGCTGCTTCATGGATTTGCATGGTGCATTGTGTTCTGCATTCTGATTGGCTAAACAGTCTCTCCGCTTCTTCTCTACCTGTGTGTCAATAACGTTACGGTTTAATATGTACACGTATGTAAAACAGCTTGCCAAATTTAAGTTTGTAAACATAATCGATGGTGGCATGTCGGTTTATAAGAATCTTTTTGCCCAGAAGAAAAAAAGAGCGACAACAACTACCTATAACTGTGTCCTTCTCTTGATAAAACACACCTGCACCGCGGGCTTTAGAAGAACAAACCACTACAGAGCGGAGTCAGGATGCAGCATCTCAGTCAGAAGAGCAGTGAAATACACGAGAGTCACTATTTGTCCTGCTGTACTTTGTATTTTTTTTCATAATCAATCCAATGACTGGGGTAGCGGTGGGGCGGTGCTGATCTCCGCAATATGAAGCCTTCAGTTCGTATTGATGATTAAAATTATTATTTTACAGTACACCAGTTTATACGGTACTTTTATTTGTTAAACAAATGTTTGGGCCTGTAAAAAGGTTTTGTTCTTTGGTTTTAATATATTATGGAGTATTTCATTGTATAATAATTGTAAAAAAAAAAATAAAGGTTTCTACTTCACGGATTTTGCCTTTCACAGGTTCGTTTTGGAACGTAATCCCCGCGAAAAACGAGGGTTCACTGTACTTAGTTTTTTTTTCTTCCAATGATATGGAGCAAAATTAACAATGATTTACATAGAAAATGTGAGTAGACATGCTAACATTAACTCAGCACTGTAAGAAAGATCTTACAGTGAATACAAGTTTGACTTCAGGTATATTACTTAGAATCTAACAGCTATTGCCTATTTATAAATGATTTGGCTAAGTATCAGGAATATAGATCTAATCAAAAAGCACAAAACGTGATAAATATTAACAAGTTAATAAAACAAGACTGAAATCCTCACATACAACCATAGTGACAGCGCATAAAAAGTCTTTAGATTGTTTTACCTTTTTCAGTCTGCTGATGTTCTGAGATCTAAGGGCAGCTAGAAGAGCAGATCTTTCATTGCCTTCTTCATCACAGGCCACTTTCGTACCATTGTCGGTGGTAGTGGATGTCTAAAAATAAAATTTTAAAAAATGAATGACATCAGTCTATTAGATGAAGATATAGCTTAAAATATTAAGTTAGAATATGCAATGACTGGTTAACTGCAGTACTGTGAACACCTTTGCTGATTTTTGGTAACCAGGTATCTATCCATTCATACAAAGCACCACATTCAGCTTGTCCTTACCTTCCTCAGTCTCTCCTTGCCTCCACCTGTCTGGATTGCTTCCATCAAGCTGCTGTGCAGAGATGTCTCTTTCTCAACAGATTTACAGATGACTGGTTTGAACTTTTTAACAGGCCCAAACAAGGTTACACCTGCCACAGACCCAGGTGTCTCAGTGCTGTCTGATATTGCAGTTGATGATTGCAGTTTCACTTCCTTCACTACATCCTTTACTCCCTGTAATATCAAGGTACACTTTAAATGAGAAATCTGAATTCGTTTTCATTTGTCAAGAAATATTTGCAGTCAAAACGTTACTTACATCTATTTGATCTTGTGGTTTGGTCTTTGGGGCTATGGGCGGTTTGAAAGATGAGTGTAGAGCACTGCTTTTTGTCAGGCTGGGGGTTCGAGGTTGATTGTGTTTAATGCAATCGCCACTGCTGTTGCTAGAGACTTGTATTTGTGGAGATCCATTGTAGTGACTGTGATTTTTCTTGGCCGTTTCTTTGTCGGCTGGATCCAAAACTTGCTTCTTGGCCGCAGCATCATTTTCAAATAGTTCCCTGCTTATTTTCACCTGAGCAAACTCTCTCTGACTGTCTGATATGTACTCTGGGAAGCTCATAGACCTGTTGGAACAAGTAGCGTTGACTGTGGAAGCAGAGTCATTCTCCGTAATATCTGACAAAGATACCTGAGAGGATTGGAGTTGAGTGACTGGTTTCTTGGAACTTTTAGCTTTCTCTGCTTTCAATGAGTCAGGGGAGTCTGTAGTTTTAGGGATGTTGGAAGGTTTAGTTGGGGTCTTTGGGGTGTACTTAGCGAGGGCAGACGCCACATACTGGCTGGAGGTCCTCCTGGATGGTTTAGCAAAGCTGAGTTGCTGTTTTCTGTCAGAGTGTAGAGGAGGGGGAAGAGAGGGTTTATTACTTGGCCTCTGAACATTGTTGGACAATGAAATCTTGCTCTCCACCTCGGTCAACTCCCTGCTTGGACTCTTGTCTTTTCTAAGCAGTTTGTGATCTTCTTTCACTGCCACTGTAGTTTCAACTTTAAGTGTTGGTGTTGCTTTCTGGGACTCTGGGTTGCTGGGCTTTAATTTTCCTTCCAAGCCAACAGCAGAGGCAATGCTCAGGACATCTGTGCCCTCCTTAAGTTTATCAACTTGACCTTTTCTTTGAGTCACCAAATTTTCTTTTCTGCTGTCAGGGCTCCAAAGTGCTTTGGCATTTTCACAAACAGGAGTGCCATTTTCAATCTCCGATTTAGGTGACTCTCTGGATTTTAAGCGAGATATGCCTGCTGCCACCATATTCCCCTGATCGTCGATCTTAATAGCAAAACGACCTCCTGTGTCAGTTGGCTCTGTCTTGGTGATGTTTGTGATGGAGGGTTTTGGAGGGACCACGGTGAATGTTTTCATACCGAAGCGGGATGTGACGTTGTGAGTAATTTTACCATGCAGAGGACTGACACTAGAGCTGATCTGGTTTACTTTATGTGTCGCTTCATCCTTCCCAGGAGAAACTGATCTCTGAATCTTTGCTGGAAGTTCAAACTTCTTCTGCTGGGAGGACCAAGTGTTATGTTGCGCAAGGTCAACTGTGACCACAGGAGGCTTGCTGGTCTTCTGCAGGTCAGCACTGGATTTCACTGCCAGTGTTTGCGTGTCCTCTTTTGCAGTGGTGCTTTCAGCAATCTTCTTCTCTTTACTTTTTTTGTCTTTTGCCTTTTTTTCCTTTTTATTACCTGTAGATTTGATCTCCTGTCGTGCAATAGACTTTTCAGAGGATTTTGAACTTGCACTGCTTATTTTGTCGGTAAGAGCAGCTGTATAAGCGCTGTTGTTTTGGTTTTGTTGCTCATCATCAGAGTGATGAATGAAGCCTGTAAATCAGACAAAACAGCAAAGAAAATTAATTTTGAGAAAACATAAAATGGTTACTTTAGATGCTGGTTCTTTGTTTTTGTCCTACCTTTGCTGTCAGTTGATTCAGTCTTTGTAGGTGGTTTCACTTCATGCTCTACAGCAAATTCAAATTCCTCCAGTACCTCATCTATGGTTGTAACTGGCACATCCATGTCCACTATAGACACAGGAACATCGCTTCTGTCTGTGGACTTGGTATCAGCGCTATCTTTGGCAGAGATGATTACTTCATGTTCTGAAAAAGGGAACAGTTGTACATCAGGGTATGTGCTAGCCAGATTTGTCCTTGAAAAATTATTTAAAGAAAATATTCTTGATTGAGAAATGTCATTTCTGGATATCGCTAATCTGTTAGGCTCAGCATTATTGGCATAAACAGTGTCTTGCAAAAGTAGACCTATTCCTTGAGCTATGTGTGCATTTGTATTCACCCCTATTTACTCCCAGTGCAAGCAACTTTCTTCTAAAGTTGTCTAATTAGTCAGTGAACCAAATGACTGCTATTTAATCTAATCTTTTTTCCTCTCAACAGGTTTGTTGGATAACCTCAGTGAATAAATAGCGTCACAAAGGCCAATGAACACACCAGACAGGTCATGAGTAAAGTTCTGGCCTAGTCAATGCAGTTCACACATAGTGAATGCAGTTCACTATGTGTAGTAAAAAACTAACAGTGCTCATCACTATCAAGCCACACTGTGATACGGGGGTGTAGCACCATATTTATTTAAGCGGGGCAGGGAAGCTAGTCAGTGTTTGATGTCTGACCTAAGACGTAAGGCTAGGGTGGAGGTTAACTTTCTAATAGAATAAAAAACCTAGGTATACAAAGTACAATTATTTTTGATCAAAGCAGATTTACATGTAAGAATAATTCAGTCAAGGTCCAAACCTAAATCAAATTAAAAAATTGAAAAAAAAAAATGTTTACATTTTGTATCCTATCTAGCTGAGCTTGACACAGACTTGACTTGAACTTTTTTTGAAAAAAATAAATAAATAAAAAATAAAACAAGGGCAAGGATTTCTGTAGCTATACTTATATGAGACATACTCTCCAAATTTTACAGCTATTATGTTGGAAAATACCAACTCAGGGTGGCATCAAAATTAATAAACAGTGTTTGAAAATGTGTAATGTTCACCCCAAATATGAAGCCAATAAAATACACTGAAGTATGTGACTATAATAAAAAAAACATAAAACCACAACAGAACTTTTGTAAGGTCGCATAGCTGCACTGTGGCTTTGTGATGTCTTGTCTCTCACCTGCAAGGTCTGCTTCCAAATCTGCCAAAGTCTGATGAAGCCTGATTGTGAGCTCAGAGTCATCTTTAAAGCCGTTGACTGATTCTGGATGAGGGCTTCTGACACTGTGCCAAAAAATGTGTGCATATGTAAAATACACAAGACACTTGTAATATGACACATGACGAGTGTCTCATAACACATAAAGGATAGCAGCATACAGCAGAGAAAACAACACTTCGTGGCTTTTAGTTGGACTACTGAGCACATGTTATGGCTTCCTCTTTGATGCAGTTCATTCACCGCACTTCCAGTTACTAATGTAGCTCTAAAATGGAAAAAGGGTCAGTACAGTTCAGTTAAGAGAAAGAAAAATCTGGTATTTTATGTCTCTTTCAAGGTTCAATAGGATTTTTATTGAAGTTTGTTGGATTTCAAATATGCAGTTTATTAACTTCATCAATTTTTCTTTTAGGGTTCAAAAGAGCGTTCTCCTAAATTAGTGCCATATTATCCATAACAAATTGCAAAATGAGGGCCAAACCAAATAAAATTTATCTTTTAGGAGACTTGGATTGGATCCTCTGTTCCTCAGTGATTCTGAGAAAACAGTGCTATAATGCTTTCCTGGAATACCAAGAAGCCAGCAGCATTAAGCCAGACTCTGGATTCAAAACATTTTTTTTTTTTTTTTGGTTGTTTGAGAGCATCATTCCAATATCCTTCATCTGGGCATAGTACCATACAAATATTTCACAAGTTGAAAAATCAACACATCTGGAGGAGAATTTTTCTTCCAAGGACCTTTGAACAAGGGCCTAAAACCATAACCATGAAAGCCCAGTATGAAAGCCCAGCTGAGCTAGCCAGCTTTGGACACAACTCAAGTATAATATAATGGAGCTGTGCTTGGTTATAAAACCTACTGTAGTAAAATTCTGGAAACAAGTTGGCCAAAATGGACCACTCACTATCTTAAAGTGCAGGTGTCAGACAAGTCATGGAAATTATTTCAAGCGGTATTATTTTTACAGTATTATAGATTAGCTAGCTCACATGGGGGAATTCCTCCTACACAGTCTTATTGTTAATTATTAAATTTGGCTATTTACAGTAGATGCTTTTTCTAAAATTACAAAGCATAAGATTTTAAGCCCTGTCCCTACTTTTATACCTCTTTTTCTTATTCTCCATCCACATGAAAGGTATAAAGATTTTTTAAATTAGGCTATGTTTAAAGTCTTCAGACAACATGTCTTCCCCTCTAAGTCACAGCTACACTATGAGGCATATTTTACTGTTAATAAAAATCTCTACACTGTCTCTAAGATGTGCCAGCAGGTGGCAACAATGTTCACATTAATTACATTCAAATTCAGAAGAAGAAGCTCAGTCTTTTTAGCACAGAGAGTTACAGTTAGCGTGAATAAAGTACAAGTACTATTTTTACAATACACCAGAAAATAAGTTTGTAATGTTGTCAGCAAATTTATTATTAGCACTATATTTGTGAACATATTCCTGTAATGTTTGAACATGTGAAATCATTTGTCCCTACAGTTACAACATTTCTTAATGATTTCAAATGAACCGATATGGCTTCATCTCTCATGTACATATGATATGGGGTTATGTAAGAATGACTGTTTCTTTTCCCTAATGTGCTGCACAACAATGACTTCAGTTGTGCAGCACGCTTGGGGATAACGAAGATGATTGAATGACTAAAACTGAACTCAGCATTAGGCCTTTGTTTTTAACCACTCTTCACTGTTGTTTCCTGTGTTCCCTCCTGCACTCCTCCAAGTTACACTTAGTAAGTTTTCATATGATGAAATCTGGATGATGTTTGGTTCCACTAAAACCATTCTAGATGCTTTCATACAAGATTTTTAAAATATATTCATATTTTTTTCCCATATATTCACATTAAATAACCACTTAAACCAAAGTAATGGTTTAAAGCTTTCTAAAATAATCAGAGAAATCTCAAACTGAGCTTTTTATGACTTTCTGTTTACCTGTCTTTTTCTCCCAAAGTGGTATTTTCTTCATCACTGTCACTTGAAGCCTCCATAATGAGTCCTCTCTCTCCTGTGTCACCAGTCTTTCCAGAAGCTGATAAACCCCCATCCGGAGAGGTCATCTGGGTATCAGACGGGGAACTGACAACGCCAGAGTCCTCGCCCTCTGCCGCATCTTCAGAAGGCGTGTAACCTTGGTCGGGAAGGCTGCTGCTGCCTAGAGAAAGAGTTTCAGCCTCAGGCGCTGTGGTTTCTTGTTTCTGGACGATGGATGAAGCCTTTTTGGAATGAAGCCAACCTGGAGAGTAATAGGTAGAAATTATTTGTATGAATACAGAGTGTTAACACACAATTTTGAAGTGTTAGCCAAGGTTAAAGAGAGAGAGAAAATTAAAGACTTTCCAGGGCACACTTTTGTTAAGTAAGAAAGCGGTTATGCACAAAAACAATGCCAATAATTCTCATTCCCTACGAATCTGTCACGTTCAGAAATATAACCCATAACCCAAAAGGATGAGAATGCCAAGAGTGTTTTTGTGTAAAAAGAAAAAAAAAGAAAGAAAATGAGAGGTTCAGAAGATGTGGTTTACTGGAATAAGTTTTAACATTTATCCTGACACCACTCACACATACATGCAAACCAGAGAGCATATAATAAATATGCTAAACATGCTTGGGGCACAGCCCTTTGTGGTTTAATAAAATATTTTATATCATGTGCAGATTGACTTACTGTAAACAAATCCTTTTAATTCCATTTTTAACATAGTCCTTAACTCTGTTTGGTTTAAGGGAAAGGGAGGAATTGCCTCATGCCCTCTCATCTCTTCAGTACACTCATTCACTGGTCAGTTCTGTGGGTTCTGGGAAATGTATTTAGAGTGTCACTGATCTCATTGAACTGTCGGCCAAGTTAATAAAAAAATAAACGTTCTGTTTGTCAGGCCCTCTGTAGTTACGCCTGGTTGAAATACCTTCAACAGTGAGTGACCTTGTTTTTATCACCGATGTAAGTGAGAGTTAAGCATCACTCTGGACATGCACTGTGGTGAAAAAAAAAAAAAGGAAAAAGTGACCTTGAGTATTTTAATGTGTGTATTAGGAGTGTAAGCTCTAGGCCTTGTCCGAATGTTGAGTAGAGAACAGTCAGTTCCAGGAGATGTGGTGATGACTCACAGGGCTGTCCTCCCAGCTCCTTCCCAGCAACTGCTGAATCATGCCAGTTACAGCCACAATCTGCACACGTTCACACAACACACAGAGGGTAACACACACAAGCATGCATACACTCTACCATTTATGCTTACACACAAGTAAACAGACACACAGCGTTCTCAAATCTTCAGCTCAGAAAGGACCTTGAGTACATGCATCTGTTAAAGATAAACCAAACACGTCTTCACTCCCAAGCTGTCAACTAACTATACACATACATGTGCTATTAGTCAGGACCTGACCATGGCTGTCCATGCAAGAAGCCAAGTTAAAATAAAACTGTCTTGGTTCAGTTTTCAGATGTTTAATTACAAAATATGTTTCAAAGGCAAAAAAAAAAAAAAAAGTTCATTGCCATATTTCTACTGACCTCGTAATTAGACATCCTTTTAAAATTTGCAACATACCTCAAAAATTCAAATAAGATACAGTCCTTGATAAGATACATGCGACATAACAGAGCACCACTAGAAATTGTAGTCACACCCTTCACAACAACTACTGCTTTCAATAAGATAAGTTTAAACAATAAAAGGTTACCTGAAAAAACAAACTATATAGCAAACAGAATACTCTCATAACTGTAAACATGATTCCTAGGGAACTTTGCTTAAGGCTAGATTGTTTTTATTTCCAACCAAGATGTCAGATTTAAAGCACAACTCAAAAATGTCTTTTTTATATATGACTTTTGAATAAGAAAAATAAAACAAAAAAAAAACAGAGGCAAAAAAAAACGACACATGTCGTTGACAACCGTACTACTTATCTTTTCAAATCGAAAACATTTTTGGAGGATATATTGATAAAGTTGTGCTTATAAAAAGGGTAAAAAAAACAGTCAGCTTCCTGATTGGCTCATGCCATCTCATCTGATTTTTTATTTATTAATTGTTTTGCCACTGTTCATTAAAGGCATCTGAATTACTCAAACACGTTAGATGGCATTAGGCACTTTGCTTTTAGTTTAGATTAGGAACAATCTTTACAGTCAGGGTCACCGAGTCTTTAGGATGAATTTCCAGTGTATTTTAGTATTTGATTTTTTATATTACTACAGAGTGTGATATGTATCTATGAAAAGTGTCATATAGATAAAACGTTCTATGATTACTTAACTCAATTTCCTATTGGATTCAGATTCTCTACTATTAAAGAACATTTAGCACATGCTTTTTCTTATGGTCAATTTTGCTACAATTTGCTACATTTAACTCTTGCATTATATAGAACTAAAAAATCTATCCTCTTATTAAATCTAAAACCTACATCAACAACAAACAAACAACATGCTTCACATAGATTACAACCTCTGATACCAGCACCAATTAAAGCATTTACTCAAGTTTTAGATTCCTAAACCAATGCATTACACTTAGTACTCAAAGACAAACTGTCCACCTATTGATCTATAGCTATCACATATCTGCAGTATCAGATAGCTTTGCCTCACTCTCCTCAAACCACATTCTGAGTCCACTTACAACATGCTCCGAACTCATACAGAGTCAAAAGAAATGTAAAACCATGCAAATTATGTATAATACATATAATTTCTTTAAGGAAATACCAAAAGCCTCCTTTGAAATGCTAACAAGCTATAGCTTTCAACTAATGATATGGAACAGCTTACAAAAGATGTAATAGAAAGTCCAACAGAAATAAGGGAGGCTTTAAACATTAAAAATGAGCTGATGACAGAGGTTTGCCAAGGTGAAGAAAGAACTGAGCCAGAGAAAGACTTCAGGAGTGTTTGGGACGCAGACGCACAGGTCCACAGCAGTACACTACAAAGAGGGAGCGGGGCGGGGAGCAAAGGAAAGAACAGATCAGATTAGAGATGAAAGCATCAAACATTAATCGAGATGGTACAGAAACAAAAAAAGGGCAAATAAGGAAATTGAATAAAAAATTATATTTTAATCATCTGCCATGGTAAGGCTGAGAACATGTACAGTAACAGATGGTGGCTCAGCATCACTCAGCAATCTCCTCCATTATGCATTTCATATACTCTGAGTTACTGAATAAATGCACACAGCAAAAACACCAACTGATTGGTGTTGACCTTAATTGGACATAGCAGACCCTGAAGGACCAACATGGCTTTGAGATTGACAATCATAGATATGGAGTATCTTGACCTTGTAGGGACCCAGCATCACTCACTCAAGAGGGGAGAAATGGAAAGTACATTAGGACACATAGTATTTACACACATGTAAACGAGTTGGATAAAAATTCAGACAGACGTCCATTTGTATCTCAGGAGAGCAGCTTCTAGGAAAAACAAAACAGAACTACAAAGACAGGATGGCAACAATCCATGCGGATCCCACACAGGGGAACTGCTTCTTCCACTTCCATGTGATCCTGTGGGGTCATGCAGTTTGTAAGCACAACTGGAGGAGGGGAAGAGAACACGAAGGAACAGATAATCTAGAGGTTAGGGCAGGCTGTTTTAGCTCTCATGTTACGGGGTTAACAGCCCATTTTTCAAAGTCAAAATTCCATACTTATCCACAATCAAATGAAGTTGGAGGACCTTTTAAAACCCAGTTTACCACCTCTATGCAAAGTTAATAATGAATTTATGGGCAATATTTCTCCATGGGTAATACAGTATGGGGACTGATGGATGGATATAAACTTGTTTTAAAGACAGCAATGTTTGGGTAGTAGCATACTGGTCAAACTGTCTTTCTTTGCAGCACTATACTTTTGAGGCTAGGTGCTGCTCATGGCCACACTTGCAAGATGAGGAATCTTTTCATAGTCAGCTTATCCAAGTGAGAAACAAAGAACAGGCAGTCCCTCCTCTATTTTCTATTCTTACTGAACAGGAGCAGCAGGAGTAGGGTTAGGGTTACGGTCAGTTTGGGGTTCTGCAATTTTGAACATTTTCAAATGTTTGTGCTGCAGAAATCAAATAATAGAAGTTAGAGAAAAAAACAAAACAATGAATATGATACAGTTTGGTAGATATTTATATCTAGGAGCCTAACCATAGAAAGGTTGAGAAATTCTGCTTGACATAATTATCTCCCATTTTAAATTTCCACAACAAGAGTATGTTTATTTTTAGCAAATTGAGGGAAGAAACCACAAGCATTTCATTAAAAGAAAAATAACCTGACGGGCAGGATTAATGAGCGGTAAAAACCTAATCTTTGGAAGCATAACAGAGCTCTGACAGGGAGCTTTGTTATAACTTAGTGTGAGTTGATATATGACAGCAAAATAATGTGATCACCATATGAGTTAATGAAGACGATCACTGAGACATGTATAATAATACGTACACCAAAGGGACACTTCAATGAGAGACTAGTTTTAACATGATGTATTATTATTTCTACCCTTGAGCTTGTGAAGATTAAATGATTTGAAAGGGAGACTTTTCTGGCCTGTAGGTAAAATTGTTCTTATTAGATTAATTTATGTTTTCAGCTTTCTAGCACTGTCACTGAACGTGTGCTGCATGTATTTAATTTGCTCTTACTGACAGAGATATCAGATTGGCACCACATTGCCATTGCGCAAGAAAGAGACACGAATCAGGTGTGTCAGTTTGCAAAACGCAGCCAACTTTCAGACGTTAAATTTGCTTTGCAACGGCTCATTTAAGTGAGCCTCACACCTGTTTTGCTGCTCCTACGGCATCTTGTGAACTCTGTAGTCACTGTTTGAGAGCCCAGTGCTAAGGAGACACACAAGTCATGATTGTGCTTTGTCAAAGGAGTGGAACGAAAATACAGCCCCAGTAGAAATGCAAGTATTACTCCTGTGAGATTTCATAACAGGGTAAATCTATCTTGGGTACCAACGGTTAACAGAGGATAAACAAGTTTAAGAAAAGTGACACCAAGGAAGTAAAAAAAACAAAAACAAACAAACAAACAAACAAAAAAAAACACGCAGCAGCTAATTTAATGAAAGAAAAATACACTTGCTAAAATGTGCATACAGTACGTGTGTTTCCAGCATACAACAGCAGACCGAGTAACTGGGCCAAATTTAAAGATGGCAGACAATTTCACTAGACTTGATTTTTTATGACATATAATAGAGAGGACATCTAGAACATGGTATGCTGAGAGAAGGAGACCAGTCTGCAGAACCAATAGATTAGCAAGATTCAGTACAAACTTGCAGGAAGCAACTACATTCAACTTATGTTCAGACCCTCGGATAATGGGATGGATTGTTTGCCGTTGAAAGTACAAATTCAGCACATAAAAATGCAAGTATGAGACAGATGTAATTTTTGATAATTTCTTTAACAACATCCCTGAATTCAGTTGCATGGCAGGTAAAAGAACAAATTCCAAGGCTATGTGCCCGTCTCCTAAAACAGTAGTTATATCCGAGTAAATACCCAAACAAAATGTGGTGACTATCCAAAACAACTGGCCAGCGTGCTGGTTACCAAGTTAGCATTAAGACTGAATGCAGAATGGTGGACGGACATTAAAGACCGAAGACTCCAACTGATTTCCAAATCTGCTGTACATTTGTGTAGTAGGAGTATTAGGCAAGACGTCCTGCTGTTGGCCATTAAGATGTGTAACTGGTGCTGCTCCTCTTAAATGCTATTTGATCATCATCGTAAGAAATACAGCTTTACAGATGTCACTAAGACGAAAGAAAAAATATTTAATTTCTTTTTTTTTTTCAATAAATATGATTGGAAAAGACAACTTTGGCAATGTATTATGTGGATTCAGTAATTATCTTGATGACTACCTTTCATTAATTTCTGCCTTATAAACTAGTCATCTCATACTTCAACCTTACATCTGCTTTTATCTGTCTTTCCAGCAGCCCTCTTCTTCCTTAAAACTTTGCCAGCCTCGGTTTTTCTGCCTCGTTACCCCACCATTTCTGTCAAAACCTTCCCACGCTCTCCTCTCTACACTTCTGGCACTCTCACCTCTTCTTATCCTTTTTGAGGTCCGTGTATCTCTCATCTTTGCCCTGTCAGACACGCCAACCCTCCACTGCAGTCTCACTCTGCTACTGAGCGTATTCTGGGTTACGTAGAAGTCGATAAAAGGTCATCTAAAGGTCAGAAAATGTAAATCTATGACAGATTTATCTACATGCAAATCTGCCACGTCTCTGAAATTCTGAGTGTGATTGCACGCATATGAAAGAAAGACAGATAAAGAAAACGAAGGCAAAGACAGATGAAGCTTGAGAGATTGATAAGCCTAAGTTTGAGACAAGGACTCCATTGTGTCAAGAACTGCGATTAAAAAAAAGAAAAAAGTTCCACAAGTAGCTATCAAACACACGCAGGCATACATACAAGTCTCCTTTCTCTTAGCTGGGTATATGCGTCACCTCTCTGACAGGTAAAGAGTCAGATGTTTCTGCAATGTGACAGCTCAGTTCTGCAGGGCAGACAGGTAGAAAACTTCAACTGGTAACTTGTGACTGCCTCACAGTGTCTTTGCCATGACTTTCCAAAGTTAAGTGAGCGCTACCTGAATTTTGTTATCTTTGTTCTTCAAATATATCCTGAATTTACGGTTTGACAGGAGTTCAAGAATAACACTTTGATTAGGATTTCTATTGTTTTTCTGAAAGCAATTTAGAGTCATAAAAGATATTTACCCATTCCGCTGTGTCTGTTGTTCTCCGCTTCATCCAATGTGAGATTCAGGGCCGATTCAGAGTCTGACCTGGAATTGCTGTCAGAACGTTTCTCTTTATTTTGTTGGATGGCTGTCATGTTGGACTTTTTTATTGTGAACTGGACCTGCACAGGCCCACTGCTGGTGCTGCAGCGGGAACCGGCCTGGTCAAGGTCAACATCTGAGTCGTCAAGGCTGCGGCTGAGCTCGGAGCTGGAGTCCTGCACAACCAGGCTGTCTGTGGTGGTGCTGCTGCTGGGGGATGGAGAACTTTGGGGTGGAGTGGTGTCGCGAACGGGCGGAGGTTTTGGTGCCTTTTCACCATGAGAAACTTCTGCTGTCTGCATGACCACAGAGTCATCAGAGAACGTGGGCGATTGTGGTGTTCTGGTACGTGGGACTGGGGTGGGAATTTCAATGCTGCGGAGAATGGAAACGGAAACAACAGTTGCTGAAGGATCATCAGAATCCAGAGTGATGGGAGAAGGTGTGGGTGGAGGAGGTGGAGCCTTTCTCTTCCTTTGGCCTTCTGAACTAGGGCCCTCCTAACAGAAAATAGCAAAAAGAAGATAGTGTAAGACATTTTATGCGAAAACCTTCTTCATACAGAGTCTTTAATGGTAATTTTTCACATTTTGTACAAAATGTATTGTACAATGTATTTCATGGGATTTTATGTGACAGGTAAGAATCGTGAACCATAACAATGGAGAAAAATGACGATCATGACTTCATCTTATGTTGTGATTTCAACTCCAAGACTTTTGAGGAAAGTCTCCACCAACCGCCTCCACTGAAAAGCAGCAACTCCATAGCATGATGCACCCACCACCATATTTCCCCATGAGGATTTTGCATTTAGTTTGATGCGCAATGTTAGCTTATGACCTACACAGTATTTTGCATGTAGGCCAAAATGTCTTGATAATGCTCTTCTATCTATTTATTCTAACATCAAATTATGCATAGGTGGACTCTATTGGAAATGTAGCTGATTTAAGTTTTGCATTTAATGTATAATCTTGGCCTTATCTAATCAAGTAACATCTTCCATGTGTGCTGGGTGAGTTAACAGTGTTAATGTCTTTCTGCTTTTGGTTCAGAGTAAACATAGACCCTATACTATTAGCACCTCGCCATCTCTCTTTACCTTCTAAAACATTTACATGCTGCACTACACCAGTAGTGTTACCAAATTACAGGCGTAATTTGGTAGTTGCACCTCTGCTAACATTTACTGTAGTCCAAGGAGACACGTGTTGCATACTGGGATATCCCAAATTGAATTTGGGATATATTATGCTGTTCTACAGCACAATATATATTGTGGCATGTGAATAAATTTTAAACAATGTATAATGGCATTTTTTCAACAATGGGTTTCATTTGGTGTGCACCACAAATATGCCTTCACACCGTCTACATGTATAAATTGGTCTTGAATCTTTAAATTAGGCTCCTCTGCTGTTGAAACGAAGGAACAGAAAAGAGATGCACTCTAAAAAAAGTCAATTTTGGCATCAACAGAGTACAACAGTCCTACATACACACCACTTTATTTTTGGTGAAAGTAGCCATTGCTGTATGGACACATCTTTCTTGTCTGTACAGTAACTAAGAGTTTTCCTGTCGATAGATTCCCTGATCTGAGTTGTGGAACTCCACATCTCCTCCTGAGTTACAATGCCCTATTTGGCTGCTTCTCTGATTAATACCTGTCCTTGTGATTTCTGTTTGTTTACTACTGTTCTCTAACAAACCTCAAAGGCCTTTTAAGGACAGCTGTATTGGACTCTGCTTACACATTCGTCCTGAAGGTAGGTGGTTGCACTGAATTTTGTAAAACACAAAATTACTACACCCAACATAAAATTCCAGTAAAATACATCAAGTTCTGTCACTGTAATTAAAAAAACGTAGAAAAATTTCAGAATAAATTAATAGTTTTGCAAGTCACTGTGTATGTGTCTGGTTTAAGCATTAATCATTTAGTAAGTTCCGCCTGTCAGGACTGAAACAATTTTACAGCCAAGTAATCAAATTGAGTGGAGTGCTGGCAGAGGCCTGAGTCTTTTAGCCATTAGTGTCAACATTCCTCTTCAATTCAAGACATTTAAGGTCTCCCAGCAATTCATTTAAAATGATGCTGTGGTATTGTAACAGAACACCAGTATCAGCTTTTAACTGGGATATTCCTTAAGTTCTGTCTTATAAACAAATGCTATTTAAAAATTTTAAATGTATGTTTTCTTTTAAAATGATATTACAGCCAAACAATAGTTTCCGTTTAAGCTACACTAATGAGTTTTTTAATGAGGTAGTATTCTGAAAGAAAAAAAACACAAAATTATATTATATATATATATATATATATATATATATATATATATAGAGAGAGAGATAGATATATAGATATAGGTTTCTTCTATGTAAAAGCAAGTGGATAAAAACAGAAAGCGAGCAAGACAAAAGTTCTGAGTCTAACAAAATAAGTTACAAATGAATTGATTTACTCTACAGGGAGACAAAGCCATTCTCTTTCTTCATGAGGCCAGCGCTAAAAGATTCATTATTATTATGATAAGACGGGCTATAACAGAATAGATTTTAAATTTCCAAGTAGGTCTTGGCTTCTATTTTTGTTCTCTCTGAAACTCAACAGACAACATGCCCAGAGTTGCACACAGGGTTGCATCATTCAGCAGGGCATGAAAGAGATCAGGCCACCTTGTCTTTCTGGAGGCACACAGGGTTCACACATGAACTCAGTGAACCCGGTGCATGGCATTCTATAGAAACCCGAATGTCCCCCCACCCCGCTCCAAATAGCTGTCCTTTTCTTCAAGGCTCTCCTGTTTTTCTCCCACCCCAGTATTCATATATACATGGACATGGGCCAAAGTTGAGCTGCAATGGATGATTGACTTGCCTTGGAAGATGGATGTGTATGCGTGAGAAGGCCCATGTGTTACTTGTGTTTGTGTGCGTGTCTGACTGGGTGTACATGAGTGTATTTATGCATGTATACGAGTTTAGGTGATTGTTTTCTCTACAGAATAAAAATACGGGACTGCAGTGAAGCCAGTGTCATGAAAGGAGTACTTCATGAGGTTCACCTGACAAGCAGTTGGATACCCACTCTCATTTATAATCATAATGATACTCTTGGCTTGAGCTGAACAGCATAGATAGGATTGTTAAGCAGCATTAAATGCGTGTTGCTCTCTTGAGCTTATGGCGCCATGACTGGGAATGCAGCATGCACTTATGAGTAGGGAATCAGAGATAAGGCTTCAAGCTATATTAAACCACATTTACAAGGCAATCTTTAGCCTTAAAAGAACTCACTCTGAGTTCCAAGTCATTTTTATGTGCTAAAAGTTTAGTTGCTAAGATCAGTATTTACAGATTTTTATTTTTGATCTTAAACAGACTTCACAACAAAGATGCTCTGTTTAGTTTCAGTAAAAAAAACAAAAAAACATGCAGAACTATGATGCTTCAAAGAGAAACCTAATCAGTGACAAACTAAAGGATTACAATCTTTACAGTAATGTGAAGAACAGATAAGAGAAAATATAAACACTAGCTATGTGAAGACATGGAAATACCAGCCATTTGTATTCCTTTGGCTTTAGAATAAGATTTTTTGATAAAAAAAAAAAAAGATCAACAATGGTTTATTTAATGTCTAAATGAAAAGACTACAGAGTAAGTTTACAGGACTTCGGAAAGATTTACTATCTATTCCATTAACTGAGGTTTGACAGAAACCTTTCGCTCTGGATTTTTCTAGGCCTAAACATGTGTCCATGTTACACTATTCAGATTGTTATTTGAAAAAAAGACACCAATGTTACTTTTTTTTTCCACTTCAAATTTGTGCACTTCTTTGTGTTGGTCTATCGCAAAGGTTTACCCTTAAAACATACATTGAAGTTTGAGGTAAAAATGATAAAATTAGAGGATTTTCAGGTGGTAAGTCACTGTGAATGTAACAGTTCAGTCAGTAAAAATACACAGAAAGAGACGAAATGAACCAGAACAGACTGGTATGTCTTTTACTTGTTCCACTTTATAACTTGTGAGAATACGGGCCCCATGATTGAGCATTTTGACGATACAGGGCCATGCAAATAGATGCTTAAACCTGGCCAAGCTACCATTCATCAGTTGCAGATAAGGGTCTTTTTAACGGAGCAACATTACAGCACTAATGTGGAATGTAAACCTTAGCATGCCTATTTATTAGACATTTTATTTGTGTGTGCTTGGGCTGGTCTACATGCAGGAGCTTACTCACAATTGCACGAGTTTGTGCAAATGCGTGTACATGTCAAAGGTGAAAATAGCAGCCAAACATGACGTACTCCAATGTCATAAACACCCCTCAAAGCAGCAGGCTAGAAGACAGCTGCTGTGCATTTCAGTGTCACTGTTATAATGAAGATGTAGGGTTGTGAGTGTAAGATGAAAGAGGTTTCATGTAAAAAGGTTTTAACAATGTGTGTCAGTGAGGAACGAGGGTGGGGGCGAAGGGTGGAGAAATGGATCAGGAGACACACGGCTGACCCAGTTTCATTGTTGTCCAACCTGTTCTACTAACCCAGTGATATTTCAAGTTTTTCTTACCTCTTTCCTTTCATCAGCAAGGAAAGATAATTACATTTATTTGCAGACTGGATGAAATTACAGCAGCGAGGCGATTGAAGCAGTAATTTAATTTAAAAGTAACCAAATCTGTAAAACACAAAGTATAATCTTTGTCATTTATTGAAAAGTCATATATAGTCAATAACAACTCCTCCAACACAAAAACATTCCGTTTACAAAAATAAAAAAATTCTCATTTAGACGAACCTTAAATTATGGTTACAATCCCAGCAATGCTCACATGAAAAATTAAGCCTCAGTTGTTTTGAACCAGACACAAACATTCACATGTTTCATGCATTTGTCCAATCTGCACTGAATGACTTCATACATAACATGTTTGGACAGCCTCACGTCCAAAGAGAACTTGTCCTACGCAGGAGGGGCCAGGTTCCCCTAATCCCGGCCCCTTCCTCGTCCTCTCTCAACCGTCAAGGACTATGCACAAGACAAGAAAGCGCATATTGTTTTCTTGTAATGAACCCTAGACTTCTTTTTCCATCGCATTACAGAATTCAGCTTCACAATAACCGAGCACAACAAGAGGGTTCGGGTTTAGCGGATGGTAACACACAAAGCCCCCAAAAAACTCTCCTCATTCACCTGTTACAGTGTTGAGGTGGTTTCTTGAAAGATTAGATATTTCTTACATTGACACTAAAATAATGGCATATGGGTAATGCTGTGGTAATACATTAGCCTGTATTACCACAACTAATGTGTAAAAACAAAAAGGAAATGTATCATCAAACTTTTGACTGAGTTTGATGATACACTCAAAAGCAGTCAGTTTTGTATGACTGGAAATAGACTTATTTTATGGCTGAACTCATTGCTCTTGAAGAATAGTGCCATTTTATAGAATATTCAAGTAACTATATTACCTTAAGTCATTGTAAAATGCTGTTTATATCAAACTTTAAAAAAATGTGACTTCTCAAATCTCGCCTCTGTCTCTTTAAGGAGCTCTTGCTCTTTCTGATACTTCACGTGGTTTTCACATTTTATTACAAAAAAATAAATAAAATCTTGCCACCGTATCTTGCGTCCATGTCCCGTTCCCAATAACATACTAGTGACAAACTTTAAATGTCAGCTTTTAAACTTCAACAGCTGACAACAGCTTTTTTTTTTCTTGTCACTCTTTTATAAGACAATTTTTCTTTAACCTTCAAACAAATAAAGTTGTCAGGTCCAGAGAGTCATCCACCTGAGCTGTGGATCTCAACAGCCACTCCATATTTAGCATTAGCTCCGATTGATGCTCTCTTTGCCAGCTTGCTAGCATGGAAAGCCACATCTTCACGAGTTTGCTTTCAATTTTCAGTAGTCTTAATATTGTTCTATGAGATGATGTTTACTCAAGATGTTTGAAAATCTTGCATCTTTTATTCCAGTTCACAGTCATGCTTTACTTAATGCTGGCAGGAAAGTTTGGGATTTTTCTGTTACAAAATGTCAAAAAATTGAGGGATGTAAATATTTTCGCAGGTCATTGTACTGTACATCAGCACACAGAGACAACTGTATCCTAAAGAAACCTACTGGAGAATGTAAAATACAGATGGATCTACAGGACCCAGAGCTCCTGCTGTTTTCAGCTGTAGCACTATCCAACCAAAACAAGGGCTATAAAATAAGGACGGATATGGATAAGAACGTGCAGAGGAAGTGCTGCCTGTTGGTTTTGGCACCAGTGAACTTCTTTTCTAGTGCTTCCAACTGATTCAGGAAAAAAATGTTTTGTTTCTGAAACATATTTGGAGAGATACTATAGCCACGAGGCAGGTGGGTAAACATCCTATCTACATGCTTCAAAACCAATGTTGAAAATTGATGTCACGCATCCTGAAAGCCCAGGATACTTTCCTTGAGTTATAGTGTACAGATTCACATTCAATTTATATCCTATTGTTTCAATTTCAGCTGAAAAAAAAGCATGTTGCAAGGCTAAGAGATCCATGAATTTACTACACAGTACTTTAGAGGGATCCAACAGCAGATGTCTGTTCATTATCTGACTGAAACAGGGCTGCATGTTAAATCATATCAAAATTTGAGTTGATTATTTTCCCCCTTCAATCAGTAGTTTGCAAAGTGAGAGATTGCCTCACTTTGCAATCTTTAAGTCCTTTATTAAGTGACTTAATAGATAATAACTTTAACTCCTTTAACTTAGAAACAAAAGTTCAAAAGCTGGTTATAAAAGTTATTAATGACTATAAATACATATAAAGACATGTTAAAAGTACAAAGAACAAATGGTCCTGTTACAACCACACAATCCATAAATTCTACTGAGCAAACTGGGAAGCAACTGAAAAATTATTTCCCACAGCTGACAAGCCACAACCAAGACTGCCAATTAACTGAACAACCTTTAAGGTTCATGTAACGAGATATATCATTCGATATTATGGCATGTCAGGGTCTGTAAGCTAGGACAGACATCAACACAGATGCATGCTGTATGACATCAGTCCCCTGATCGCTCTGGTAGGTAGGTGAGTGGGACCCTGGACATTTTAAATAAAGTGTGTAATTAATCATATGAATGATGCACATTAAAAACAAAGACTAAAAACAATAAAATTGTGTTCATTGAATGTAAATGCAATGTGGGTTATGAAAAACCCACGTTTGTGAGCAATAATTCAAGAAGCAAAAACTGAAAATCTCTTTTCTGACAAAACTGAAATATAAATGAGAAAAATGTCAACTCTTCCTCAGTTCTTTAAAGCACACAAATTATCAGACAAGAAAGTCTAGCTTATCCTTTAAAGTTTTTAGCTCAATTTGCTTCGAGGCTGTGAAATGAAGGATTTCCAGAAACAACTTTAAAATTACATGTGCTTTTAAATGAAAAATGTTAATTATCAACACTATGTCTATTAAAAATGTTTTAACTCAAAAGTGAATACTGAGATATTTTAGATATTGGTTCCTATAATATGAATAGCTTGCTCAATTGCAACTTGATCTGTATTCAATTTGACTTTCTCAACGTCCCGTCATAATTTGTGGCTCTTTTTTCATACTTCTGTGTAGGTTTCATAAGAGAATCAACTTCTCAGAATACAGCCAGAAGGTTCTGTAACAGTAGCTGCATGACTCCAATGCTGAAAGGGAAAGCGTGGGAGCACAACAACTAAGATAGGAAGGCAAAAATCGAAATTGAATTTGAAATACAATTTACTGACAAAGCAAAACATAATGAGGTTGCAAGGCCCCCCTGCTGGCTTCAATACTCCTTTACTCCAGCTCTGTAATGCTACTTTGCCTGTTTTGAACTTTTACCCTGATGTGTCCTTCTCATGTAAGGTGAGAGCGGTCCTATAGGCAGCCATCCACAATGCATGCTGTACAGTAATGGATTGTTATTCAAGTTAAAGTAGTAGTTTGGGTAACTTTATCTACTGTAGCTTGATGCATTAAGTATAAATAATGTTATGTATGCCTTAATATTTCAGCTACTAAAATAAAGGAACAGAAAGTACATAAAATACGGTCTGTGCAGAGTGCTCTGTGTAACACAACCTCCATTTGTTCAAGACTGATCATTTGTAATAGTTTGTAAATACCCATTTGCCTTAAAATCTCCACTAAAATCAAGAATAAAGAGATTCTAACCCTCATAATTCTGTCATTAAGGCTGATTTAGTTTTTTTTTCTTCTTCTTTGACCTGCCTTCATTATCTCCATTGTATTGCCTTTATAAAGCTTTGTTATAGCAATCTCATTATTCCCATTGCCTGTTTTGTGATGTCAGTATCCATTACTACATCTTGCACATCAAATTAGTTGACCACATAAGCTTCCTTTGATCAGAGGGACCTTCGTAATGAGGACAGTCATAATAAATAGCTGTCCTCAGATGACCTGCTATTATGTTCCTAATATACCCGTCTCTCCCAGAACACCCATTGATATGTTTATAACTGGATTTTTGCTGGTATAAGGCAAAGATAGAGGTTCTTGGATACAATGAAGACTGATTAAAATGAAAAAAAAAAAAGACAAATATAAAGCCTGCACAATTGCAAAAGTTTGACACACTTAATGAGTGCACTCAAAATCTTGCCAGTTTTATAAATTCAAGTTCTCCTCCACAGAATATCCCATTTCTTCAGCCGCCTGCAGCAAATGCATTGCTACATTTCAAGCAAATGAAAAAGCACAACTGTTCACTGTGAAGCGATTAGATTTGACACGTTCAGTTGTTTGACAGTATTAAGTCATGCAAGGCTCTTTGATGCCAATGCCCTTCAGAAGCGTTCTTGATCAGACCTGGCTGCTCTGGCAATCTTAACTGTTATGAATTTAAATCCTTTTTAACAGCACGAATAAAAAATTTACAGGTCAGGCACAGCTGTAATCTTTGAGCATCTCATATTTCAGTTCTGTCCCAATATATATTCCTGCTGATTTAGAGTTTACAACCTGACATTATCTCAGCATTTAATGTCCATATACTATGCTGATGCAACGATTTGCATACACTTCAAAAACAGTGTACAGGTGGCGAATTGTTGATAAGACCAGCTACGCCATCAAGAGCTTGTCCTTGTTAGTCTTCAGCACCAGAAATCCTGAGACAGGAAACATGAGATGCCACCAGCACTACAGTGACAGCACTCATGCAACAAGAGGACTCGTATAAATACATATGACACAGTTCACAGACTTAGTAACGGTGCACAACAGCGAGATGGAGACATCTATTATAAAACCAGTCATCGGGTCTTCAGCCAACCTTTCCAACTCCTGCTCTGTTTAGCAGGGTCCTGGAGGTGTTGTTGTAATTTGGATCTGGTGTCAACCATAACCCTCAGTCTGACAGGTGTAAGGATAAATATCAAATCTCTGTCTGAGCAAGTCAAATTTACAATCCCTAAAAGCAGCAAAACAATTACACAGAGTGTCTTTGGAGTCGCAATGCAAGGGAAAAAAAAGGGATTGGCCTTTTAAGCATTTATTGTTTAGTAACAAATACACTGAAAAATTTATTTTCAATGTTAAATTGCATTCACATAGCAGCAACAAGAATTTTTGGCCCTCCTGGTAAATACATTCAAAAAGCCATAAAATATGATCCCATCCTGTAACAACATGGTAAAATTCTATAGTTATTTTTGAGTACATTTATGAAATAGGTAAACTATTGCATTGGCAATAACAGTTAGTGTAATAAAAAGATTTAAGACCAATTTACCATTCCTGTAGTGCTTTGCAGAAGTATTCACATCTTTTAAACTTTCCATATTTGATGACATTGGGGCACAAAATGGCTAAAACCAACATACAACTGAGAATCTGTTTGTGCTACTTTATGCTGATCAATTATACACTCTGTAGTCTTGAGGCATGACATGAGAAAATGAGTTAAATATTCAACAACTATAAATACATACAAGAAGTTTTATATTTCCAGTTTCCACTTAAAATAGTACAAAGAACAAAAGGTCCTGTTACATCCACATCATCTCAACAAAGTGAGAAAGAAAAACTAATTCCCAAAGGTGACATGCCAGTTAATTGGACAACTGAGATTCTAACCCTCATAATTCTGTCATTAAGGCTGATAAAGTTTTTTTTTTTTCTTCTTTGACATGCCTTCATTACCTCCACTGAAATGGCCTTATAAAGCTCTGCTATAAAAATCTCATTATTCCCAATGCCTGTGTAGTGATGTCGATATCCATTACTACACCTTGCACATCAAATTTGTTGATCACATAACCACACACTGCAGTTGGGTCTGATGTGAAACTAAAGAAGGATATGTGGAAAAATAACGTCATGCTTGCTTTTTAGAATGGGAGAGGATATGTCATACCGTGGGCTTGTTTCTCTAAAAATAGTCCCTGGTAAATTGGGGGTACTGTATATCTATAAGCTCATCTTCTATAAAATCAAACGTACACTGAAAAAAAAAGAAGAGATTCTTGCTCTTGTTTTTTTTATTACTATTTTAATCTCTCGCTGGAGCCTACATCACAGTCAGCTGTTTGGAGTTGGTGATACTTTCTCAGAAACAACTTCTGCTTCTTTGTACTCTGTTTGTTTGTGTGCTTAATTAAGCCAGTGAGAATAGCACAATTGTCCATGTTAACATGGGAATAATATTTCTCCTCAGTAACACTTATCATGAACAAATACACAGAACCCTGTAATCAAATGAAGTGAGGAAGAATATTAGTTGCTAAACAACATTTTCCACCACAACGCCACATTGTAGAGGACACAGCGGAGATGATTCATTCTAGTAATACAAGAAAAAGATAGGGATAAAGCTGTTTTTTGCTTACATCAAGGTTGACTATTTAAAACAGTTTAAAGGTTTTTTTTGTTTGTTTTAATGCTCAACATTTTTTTTGTATAATAGATTTGAACACAAAGGATTTCCACAAATGTTTCTTGTCAAAATATATATTTTTTCAGTCAGACTTTCAGAAAGACTGGTCAGGATTTGAATATGGATGCATGGATGAAGATATGTGCAGTTCTACATTGTAGAAGGACAAAAGTTTGGAAGAGTTGTTTTGCATATGTACAAAGAAAAATTACCCCTCTGATGTTCTGTACAACATCAGAGCACTAATGTTTGTAACGGCAAATGTTAAAAAAATTTAAAAATAAATAAATCAGTGTGTATCTACACCAACAGGTGTTCAACAAGAGCCATGCTTCGTCTCACTAATGAGTCTAAGTTTGAGCACCGCACAGTGTCGGGGTTTTTATCTCTTCACCTGATTGCTCTTAAAGCTTGTGTTTCCTTGGCTGGGTACTGGGACAGCAGGTGGTGCTGGGGCCCTTCTCTTCTTGGACTCAGCTTTGGCATGCATCGTGGGAATATCAGTGAAGGACTGAGACTGCTCCAGGGAGCCTGGATGTTCCTCTTTATAGGAGACCCCTGACACAGTGGACAGACCCTGTGGATTATAAGAAGAATAACAGGAGAGAATAAATCAAATCTTAAATAACAACATTAAAAAATGCATATGCATACAGTATATGTGATACACGGAAGACTGATTTAGGCTCCATTTAATACCTTTGTCATAAAATGCTAAGAACAGAAATAGATCTTCCACTATTTTAACATGAAATCTTTCTTCAAAGGATTGCTTTAATTTTTTTAATAATGATTTACTCATTTCAATGTTTACCTATAGTCTACAAAGTTTAATTCAAAGCTGCTACACAAAGAATTAATACTTTTCACATTACTGGCACTTCAAGCCCTGTGGGAGCATAAAGCTGTCTAAATCTGTCTAAATAAGGATCACAAACACACACAGATACTCAAACATAAAGAGACCGACAATATAAGTAATTCTTTGGTCATAATTAATATTGCAGCATTTATGTGATCAAGCTGAAAGTGCAAGCTTACTTTCAAAGGGTGACTGCTCTTGACTGAATGCACTTAAACAGAAAAAAAGACTTGAATGTGTGATCAAAGACAGCCTTGAGTGCTCGTGAAAATCTGAGCCTCCCTGTGGCTCAGCTTGGTACAGAGCCTTGGCACAACAGGGGCACCACACCAGGGTGCGCAGCCCCATGATCGAAGTAAAATGTTTAAAAGCAAATTAAGCAATGGGTTCAGACAATGCCTGAATGTGAGATAAAAGAGCAAGAAGGAACATTACGTTCCTATCACTTGAAGTAACAATACCCATGGTCAAAACATGCCAAGATCAGGAGCAAAAAAAAAAAAAAAAAAGCAGAGAAAAATTTTAAAACTTTAATAATAGCTTTAAAGGTAGTGAAGAATAGGTATTTCTTTAATAAAGTCCCAGAAACAGAAATAAAGAGAAGCAAGCTCAGACGACAACCACAATACACTAAAGGCTTTTGTATTTTGCTGTAAAGAAGCATCTTTCTACACTGTAATGCACAAAACATACCACAGTCCTGACCTTCCCTGCCACTAAAAAATGAAATAAATCTGTAAAATACTTGCAAAATGCTACAACTCTTCTTTGACTGAACAGTTGTTTTCTCTGTGGTATGACGGATATGTTCACAGGATGACAGGATAAGAGACAGGCAGAAGGAACTGTGGCAGGCAGCAAACTGAGTGATGAAAACACAAAAGGGATGCTTGAGGGGAGGCTGATACGATTTGGAACCCCCCAAAAAAGAACACATTTCAAGTCAAAAAAAAAAAAATTTCAAAGGAAGAAATTCGCATGAACTCTATCTGACTTTTTCACCTGCTCGCTCCTTCTCCTTCGACCTACTTAAAACATGAAAACTGCAAGTGGGTAAACTAGATCAGAACGTTCTCTGGCACTTGGGAAGGGAACGCAAGTCGACACCGCATCCTTAATAACGATGAGAGCAACACAAAAGGAACTAAAAGGAGCATAATTTACATACTGCATCTTGTAGTGATGCCCATTACTGAGAGCTATAAATAGAAAATAACACATTAGAAAATAACAACTTAAGGTACTTAAAAACAAAGGTGGCTTACGGTGACAATTAAAAGTCCCAACGCCTGCTGTGATTTGAACTTTGAGGACTTGTTTTTGTGCTACCATTTAAAAGTCACTGAATGGAAAGTACGCAGTATTTCTCTGCCCTCTGGTTGAATCTTTCAAGTCGGATTCATCTAAGATCACAAGTGCATGTGTGTGATTGGAGGGGGAAGGGGAAAAAGCTGTAAAGGCTGAGTATTTTATAGACCTCAGAAAATGAATAACTGACAGAATGCATGAGGGAGAAATACAGAAACCTTTTTAAAGACTTCAGCAGGGTTGGCAGAGTGCAGAGGGAGAAGACACATGCTCTCACAAATATTATAATGCAGTAGAGTTCATGCAGAGTTTATGGGCAATGGGGATTTAGATCTTGAGTACTTTCAGAGAATAATTATAAAACAGTAACCTACCCTAAAACATGAATAAGAATCACCCAATATTTGATTAAGTATTTACTCCCCATTAACATGTTCCAAATCTATAACTTCAATCTGACATCCCTAAATAAATTAAAGACAAAAAATTTTAAATAATAAAAATCAGTAACAGATTTTTTTACCAAGTAGTTCTGCAAATCCTCAAAGGTTTGTTAGAGTAGATAAGGCAAGAAACCCATTAGACAGACAGAGTACAGACAAACTGTAAACCAACAAAGAGATGCTCTGTCCACTTAGACTGACAGGCCAAGCCATAACGCGTTAATCAGAGAAGCAGTCACAAGACCCGCAGCAGAAAACTTCAGCTCAAGAATCTGCCAACAAGACAACTGTCTTACAGTCCACAAATTTAGCCTTAATTGGTGAGTGGCAAGAAGAAAGCCTTTGCTGAGAAGGGGGATATAAGAAAAAGTCGAGTGTGCAGTTTGACACACACCATGTAAGAGACAGCAGCAAATGTGGAAGAAGGTGTCCTGGTTAGATGAGAGCAAAACTGAACATTTTACGTGTAAAGGAAGACTAGCACAGTCTGCTAGCAGTGGAAGCATCATGCTGTGGGATACTTTTCTTCAGCAGGGACAGGAAAGCTGATAAGAGTTGGTGTGAAAATGAAAGGAGTGATGGTTCAGGTTGCAGAAGGACATAATACCAGAGGTACAGTTAAGTCCATCATTTAGTTTGAAATCTATTTTTCATTCAAACTGGATTCTTTTTTCTTATCCTGGTTGGAAATGACACAGGCATATCCTAAAAGAAACTGGGTTTTTTTTCACCATGTGGAAAGTCTTGTATAACATTTATACTGGGCGAACTGGAACTTGAAGACAATTGGATACGGCCTTGAAGCCCTTTTTTGAGTTGTGCTTACAACTCAGCACCTTTGGCTGATTTGTGAGCCATTTCAATATGAATGACTGTCCATATTTTAATGCATGGACAGTCGCGTCACTCATTAAAATGTCATGGTTAGATAGTGTGATGTAGAATCTTTCATTTTTCCACTGACATACACTTGAAGGACATAAAATGTAAGCGAAACAAAAAATTATTTCCTTTTTTGTGCTGAAATCTATGGCTCACTTCAGCATTATATTCTGTCACACAACTGAATTAAATCAATACTTGGTTTTAATTTTAAACTAGCATCCATTTGAAACAGAATTACCCAAATTTAAGGATATGTGAAATGTCAGTTTCTAGGACCACACACTCTTACCCTGACCTACACAGTAGTTTAGCCCTTAATGAACAATTACAGATAAGAGGCTGGGCTTTTACTGCTAATGTAGCCAAGGTAGTGTAATTTGATACCTTCAAGCTGATAACACATCAATGTATGCATGGGTGGATGTGTGTGTGTGTGTGTGTGTTTTTGTGCACAAATGCATGTGTGTGGTCTGATAACAGTCAGTGAAAGAAAAACAATCATATCAGAGACGAAAGCCAAGCTGCATTGAGGCCCACTGATAACGATAAGACTAAGAATGAAAATATCTATAAATCAAACTTAGCTGCCACTGCCTTAGATACATTTGGTATTTGGATTACATCATAAAGATGACACAATGCCTATTACATTGTGTTTTGCACGCATAAGTCCTATCCATGCCTTCCTTTTTTTTTTTTTTACACGTCCTGGCTCAGTTCAAAAGTTTTTATTCTCAACATTTTCAAATAATTACATCAAGAAAATGAGGCATAAAATGAGAAATATGCTATAAAGCATCATCATCAAGCAGACCGACAATGGGGGCAATGCACGGTGTTAGTGATATGACAGAAAACAGGAGGGTGGAGTCCAACCAGCAGCTTTTTAACTCAGTGAAACTGAACAGCAGAGAGTCGGCCAGTGTCTCTACCTAATGCAATTGACTCCCTTCTTAATGAAGTTATGGGTGTAACAAGCAGACCTCAGCAGCTGTGAATCTGTTTTACAGTGGCGTGGTTACGGGAAGTTTTATGTTGATGTTTAAGCCTGAATTAGTTGCAAACACATCTATCAAGGACTCTAATTTTACTAAACATTTTCAGATGTTCAAACCAAGAAGCTGCCGATCTTAACCTTCTGACTGTGTTTAGGAATAAGGTTCATTGCTCTCCATTTACTACTCTCTATTAATAATAACCGGTGTACTTGTCTGTTGTAAATGTCCAACTTGTAGTTAAGTGTTTGCATGTAAAACAGGTTATTTTTCTACATTAACATGACAGAGGCCTGCTTACAAATGTAAAGACAGCTGCTGCCCTCTGGAGGACAAAAGAAAACAGTGTTCTTTTACTGCAGATATAGTGACCAACTTTTTTAATGACCCAGCTTTAACTAGGATAAACGTGTACTGCAGCTCCGCGTTTGGACTTTCATCAAAAGGATGTGCATAAACCCCAACATTGTTCAAGCATGCAGTGCTTCCAGTTGCATGTTAATTTATGGCTTTAAATGACAGAATATCCAAGTTTTAATACTAGAAATATATGCCTTTAATCAGAAAAAAAAAATAAAAATCTACCCGTTTCTTTCAAATTTGCAACTTTTCAACGTCAGGGATTTTTTTCCGTGGCCACATTATTTTTTCTTTGCTACACTATGATCCTAATACTCGGTCGTACAAAAGATTAGACCTATCAACATATAAATGATTTTTACCTCACACAATACTGTTTGCAACATGCTACACCAGTATATTAAATTTTAAGTAACTATATCCCAAGGACAAAATGAGTCCAAAAAATTGCCGAATCAACAAGTCTTTGAAGTTTGTTTTTCAATGTATGCTGCAATCAACTGTTGTACTATCTACTCATAAGAATAGCTGAGTAATTTTGTAACTAGTTCACATGAGATTCATAAATATATTTTAAATACTTACACTGAATTTTGTGTCTGAGTTTTGAACTGCAATATCATCAAAGTCATCCATGTCCAAAGACTTATTGTCAGTCTGCAAATAGAAAGGAATACACACATGCAGCATTCAAAGACACACACATGCATTTAGTGTTTTTCAAAGCATTTCCTCTGGCTGTTTTACATTAGATAGCAATCTGAACCACAACATCATCATTGTTAAGAATGTAATCTTAAAAATGCTTCTTTCTGATGAAAGATGAATTTTTGAGACAGCCTCAAGCAGGAATCAAACACATTTGTATTTAATAAAATTAGAGACAGCAGATATTTTCAACAATTTAGAACTAGACACATTCCTTGAGTTATTGTCATACTTTTGGATAGACACCCAAAAGTATGGCAATAACTCAAGGAATGTGCATTACAACTTGGTTCAGAGGCTTTAGACTTATACACAATACAGGCTTACTTTTGACTAGGAACATAAATTAAATACAGATGTTAGGTTAGTTGACAAAATGGCTGCCTGTTACTTTAGAATTTGCGAAAGTACTCCCTATATGTGACAATTAAAATCTTACCTTTGATTTCCTTTTGCTGAATGGGAAAATATTTAGAAACCCTTTCTTTTGGGGTCTTCCCAGACTAGCAGTACTGGAATAAAAAGAATCTACAAAAAACAGAAAAAAGTAGAGGAAGTGGAGTTAGATATGGCATCATTAACGAGTCATATTAAAAGAGTTAGGGGCCAGTGTTATGCTGAAACTATAGCAGTGCATAAATCACAGTTATAGAGAAGTCAGACTGTTTTTAATAACTAAACATTCAATTTAAATTCTGTTATTTACATTACTTTTACACAAAAACATCCAAAAGTAGATTTAATTAATGAAAAAACTATTTCAATTGCGATATCTTACTTTATCACCCAGCAGAGGGCGCCAAAACCGAATTGTTTTCCACCAGTTTTATTTAACCTTCACATGTTAAACTGATGTTTCCCAATAAAAATGCTATTTTCATGCTATCCTACTGAGCAATGATGTGATTTGGTCTCTAAATTAGCAAAGCTAATTAAGTTCATTACAATTATTCAGAAATAAAAGGTGTCAATATGGTTCACATATATTAGAACTATAACTTCACACATTTTATTTTAACATAGTCTTACTATAAGCAGCCTACGAAGCTTAATAAAAGCACCAACAAAAGACTTTGTTAATGAGGAAGCAGCAGTAGATTAGGTTAAACAGCCACTGGGGGTTAGTATAGACAATATTAGCACCAGCAACATGGAGGACATATACCTGAGTTGTTCAGAACAGGGGCAGAAGCCATTTTAGGCTGTAAAACTGGAAAAAAAAAATTACAAACAGACTGAGTCATTGATACTTAACCTGCATTGCAATAAACTGATAAATCGTTTGTGCTCTGTGGAGACTTTCAAACATCTAAAAATGCAACACAGACTAAACTAATGTGGAGGATACTCACACAAATAATGAATAATTTTACAGTACCCACATGAAAATATGCATACCCTTGTGTTTGAAATACTCCAAAGTGTGATGTGATAAAGTACATATCTAGAACACTAAGATTAGTGAAAAAGTTTGAAATGAAGTGAACACTCCTGCCAGGGACTGCATGCATACTAGTAGTTAATGCAGCTGGATGCTAAAAATTACATAACTGCATTTGACCATAAACATGACATAATGTTTTGCTTGTATCATTCTGCACCACACCAAGAATTTCTGTGATAAAAACAGAATCTTTCTGGCTTTGGTTTCTCAGCATGAAATGAATCACAAAATATGACCTTGAATCCAATCGCAACTGAACAGATAAGACAAAATATCCATTTAACGCAAGCCCTATTCCACCCAAGGTTGATATTTGTCACTGAAACCACCGTTGTAAACACAGCACCACATTAGAATTGCCGTTAACTCGGGTTAAGGTTTACCTAGACTCTGATCGTGCACGTAGAGTTCTTTGATGCCCAGCTCTGTCAGAGATTTGTCCAGCGGTAACTCGTGGCGACTGATGCAGTCTTTCAGGAGCAGGACATGTGCAGGGTCAAAATCACACTTGTCACAGATGGCCGGTATGAAAGCCTGGAGCGGAACCAGCGGGTTGACCCGTAACACGGCCTTCTGGTTGCTGTGGAAGTTCACCATCAACCGCACAGTTTTCTGAGATAATGATGGAGATAATTTGTCAGTAAATCTAGGTCTACTGATCAGACAAAAGCCTTATTAAGTAAAAATGTGTCAGTCAATAGACAAATTCCAATTATTTAGTTGGACGATGGGAAAGTAGAAAAATAGCTGGTTGCACTTCCAATAAAAGAAAAAGTTGCCAATGCTTTATTGAAGTATTGAAACAACAGAAAACTTCATATATGTGATGCTTTTAAATGACTAGCGTGTAGTATGCTCCAAGTCTGTTTACCAGTCCAACCTCATCTGTCTTGCATTTGCAAGTCGTCCTCTATCATCTGCAGATCACAGCAAGTTTGAGACTCACAAATTCTCTTCATTACTGACAACATGACGACTCTGGAACAATATCTGATAAAAAAAAGTTGATTGAGTCCATGCCTCATTGGATCAGAAAGATTGTGGCAGCATAATGGGAAATAAGTGGTTGCAGCTAATGATTATTTTAGTAATCAATGATTCTATCAAATATTCTGACAATTATTTGGATTAAAAGAAATTGACACATTCTGCAGATTTTGCATCTAATCACTGTAGCTTATTTTATTAAGTATTAGAAATGCATAAAAAATGCAAAAATAAAAACAAAAACAAGGTATTCAACTTGCTTTTTACAATAATAGGATAAACAATTTAGTGCACACTTGATCATTTGGAGCAAAGAATGCAAAGAAATCTACATGAAAAATGTTTCTAACATCAACCTGTGAAAAGCTCAAGCCTTTTTGCTTGAATTGGGATCAATATAGAGCAGGGTTAACCAGTTGACCATATTTTTCAATTAGCCAATTAATAATTGGATAGCAAAAGGTGCTTACTTGTAGGTTTTTCTTTTAGAGAATTTGAACCGGGAAAAACTGAAACAATGTCACTTGAGGAGTTCTAGGTATCGTCTTTACTGACAAAGAAGTTTTTCTTTTATTATTTTAAAAATGTGTACATTTCCTGTTTTGGCTCCAAGTGTGTCGTTCTTTCTTCAAATTACCTTATTGTAAAGTCTTCATACTCCAGTTAATTAATCGACTACTAAAATAGCTGATGATCATGTCAATAATTGATCTAGCATGATTAATCAGATTAATTGTTTCAGCACTAGAAATAACTCCCAATTGGGAAACTACTCATAATGTTATGGCCGATTAGGATATTTTAACCGGGCATACATATTATTGATCAACTGAGTACACACTGATCCCACAGCAATCTGACTTTAACTGCTGAAAAGCCCAATGGGAGAAGGGATAAAACAGTAAATGACTGACAGCAGTTGTTGGAGGAGTGTTGGCCTCTGGCCTAAGGCCAGGTGGGGTCAAAGGCAGACAGAGCTGCCACTGAGCCCTGAGAGCAGTAGAGAAATAATGCATGGTAACTAAAGGTAAGGAACTCATCAAATATTGAAACACCTGAGGAAAGCTAAGGAGAGGCAGAGAAAAATACACAAAGAAAGTAACAGCTGAAGAGCGGGGGGAAAAAAGTAAAGAAATAAAATTACAAGCTTGAATGTTAACACAACCTGTAGAGTTTCCACTCAGAAAAGGCACATAAAAAATAAAGAGTGTAAAAAATTGACTAGTATGTAGAGGCCAGCTTACAAGCAACCAACTTCCTACCTTAGCATGAGCCCTTACAGGTTTCACTGGCCTTGCCTTCTGCCAGTGGTCATTGGTACAAAGTGGACAGGGTGGAAGAAAGATTACATGGGGCCTCATGGCAGCAGCATAAAGCACACAATATCAAATATTGTTACGTAATGTCATTTATTTTTTCTAGGATGTTAAATGTATTAACTGATAGTTAGTCATATATGACTGAAAAAAAAAGATCTTCTCTAATTGTAATCCTTTTTTATTAAAATATTTGCTTCATTTTTAGGAAAATACCTTTGGCCACAACACAACATATAAGAATCGTGGCCCATTTTAACTGAGTTCAGGCGGTAGCATATGCAGTATTTTTTAAATTACCTCAAATAGACTTCAAAACGCAAAGAGACCACAACAAAAAGTGGGACCTGCTGCAACAAAAGCGGGATTCCCCGTAACTCACCTCTGGCACTTTAGGAGCTGGTCTACGTGTCACTTTCTCCTCCACGACTTTCTCCTTGATGAGCACACAGGCCACATTGAAAGAGCCGAGCAGGGCGTTGGGCTTGAATCCCAAAGACTGACCCTCGGGGGAAAGCAGCTCCAAGGTGTGCATTGATGGGTTAAGATGGTGGTGACCACACAGATCGACCAGCAAATCCATCAAAGGTTTACTGGGAGACGGGAAAAGAAAGAGGAGTGAAAGTGTGTCCGGATGATGAGTGTGCGTGTGCCCGTCTGTGTAAGGACAGAATATTGGGTTACAAAGAATACCTAGCTTCAGCTTCACAAAAAAGGAAAGCAAAACAAACTCTTACACCTAATGAACTGTAAATAAGCAGGACAATAAAGTTTTATTTTGCCAGAATTAACAGCTGTTTTTCCTTTGCCTTTTGGAAAACTCAAACATGTGATGTCTTCATATCTAACTGGAGTTCATAGATGAACACTGAACAATATTGTTCGCAATTTGCCTTTACTTTAGTACTTGATCAGTTTGTCCATGTATCAACTAATAAACTACAAGGTTTATCCAAGAGAAGACAACAGCAAAGAAAACATTAGTGTAACAGGACTGGCTCTGCCCTCTACTTATTCATTCATTTGCTTTGGAATACAGTTGGAGAGAGCAAGTGATGATTAGGCCTATAGTAGTACCTGTCAATCTTCAGACAAAGTAGTAAATGCTCTCCTTTTGTGGGAAAATCCAGATCAAATGACATAATGGAGACAGATAGCACAACAAAGACTGGTGAAGAGAAAATCTCTGACTTTGGAATCAGTGTACTCCATATGTGGGCCTGAAAAGGTAACACAGTGGCATATGATTTTCATAATATTAAAAGACTGTGGTGCAATTCATCAAAGTTAAGTAATTGGCTATTAGCTGTCCTAATGATTGCAGGATTCTGAGTTGCATGCTACGTGTTATCTACCCAGCGCAGTGTTTAGCAACAGAAATAAAGATATGAGTTACACAACTAAATTATGTAACCAATTTGATATGAGTGCTATATAGGGCCATTAAAAAGATTTTTGATATAACGAAGCTCGGTGTCAGCTCAACTCAGAAAATAAAGACAAACACTTACTCTTTTCTACCCTTTTACAATATGTTGCCAGCTGTTCTCTACATACCTTTGTCTGTGTGAGTATTCTTATACAAGAGTTAGAAAGAGATTTCTGGAAGTCAATGCAAATCATGATATAAATGGTGACCACAGCACATCCATTTGCATTCAATAAAATAACAAATTTCTTAAACTTTGTGAAATTTTTTTGATCCAAAACCTTCTAGAAAAACATGGTTGCTGCATAAAACATAGTTTCATGCATCTGAGTAAATTAGGATATTACTAAAAAGTGAATAAATCACATATATATTTGTGATGCACATATATGTGAAATGTACAGCTTTATTATTATTTTTTAAATTGTAATTTTACAAATGACCAATAAAAAATAAACAAAAATGTTGCATTATGGCCTAAGCAGTTATGAGGACTGCTGACTTGACAGACATTAATTTGTCCATAGGTCATTGTCAAAGACCTTGGTTGTTCACAAAGTCCTGTATCTAGGCATGTTATTGGAAAGTTGAGTGGAAGGAAAATGGCTGGTAGACAAAGTAGTAAAAGCATGGAAAAACTGCAAAAAATGGGCAACTAATTTACACTTGTAAGACCTCTGTTGCTAGAACTATATTAGAAATGTACAACCTATATACACAATTGTTTTGCCATCAGCTGTTGAATACAGGCAGATTTGATCTTCCACAACTCCCACTGTTAAAAATAGACACTGCAGTGAATGCTTCAAGAGGTTAAATGTCAGAGGGAAACTCTTCATATTTGGATTCTCTCGAGACTCTCCATAAGAAGCCTTTACTCTCCTTATGGAGGATGTCAATGACTTAAAACTGGACAACAGTCAAGACAGTATAACGTAGGCAATAACATAGTGTTACGGCCGGTGGCCTTGTATGTTTTCTTTTTCTCTTTCTTTTCTGTATATCTGCAGCTTCCTAATCAAATTAACTTAACTGGGAACTGGATGCAGCCTTGTCCTCCTGTGCCACACCCTGATGCCTACAGCAGAGCTGATTGGCTCACCAAATATCAGCTCCACCAATCCCTGATGAGGCCTCCCTTTTTAAACCAAAGACTTCCGGGGAGAAGGCGCGGCTGATTCTTTGTTCAGACAGCTTGCCACTTTGCTGGGTGTTTGTTGACTGCTGTACACAGCTTTGTCTTTTGTGAGCATTTGTAAATCTTTGTTACCTTTGATAGTCCCTGTGGGGGGACTTTGTATGTAAGCTCAAAGTAGCCTACTAGAGTTTTGTT
>CAEFZY010025936.1:0-26997 GCA_903066815.1 Brachyrhaphis roseni
TTGAATGGCTGAATTAACTAAAACTCAAAGTTAAGGCCTAAACAAAGTAACATTCCTTTGAAATTATCTGGTAACCCCCCCCCAAAAAACAACAGAAAAAGTCTGAATAAATACTTTTAACGCCTTTCAGAAAGATATTGTATAACACACGACATCTAAAAATCTAAAAAATCTTGACATCTCGACTTTTTGGATATTGTGTAAGGATCTCACAGAAAATCTAAGATGCTTTTCCTGTAAAGGTCTTGTTAAGATACAAAAGCACATATGTTTTGCAAGCTTGAACGAGCTGTCTCAAGTCTTCGGAAAACAGGTTATAGCAGCTGGTAAGAAATTTAAAGAGTTCTCAAAAGCATTTGAAATCAGCCATTCATCTGTACAGAAAAGGATTTAAAAGTGGAGGATATTTAAGACAACTGATGGCATGCTCAAATCTGATTGTTCAGGCAGGTTCATTCTGCCAGGAGACCATAAGATGTAAATAAAAAGTCTCAAAAAAGCCCAAAATGTCATCAGAGGGCCAACAGTAAACTAGTGTTTCTATTAATGGTGTAACTAAAGTCCAACCTACATCAGGACTACCGGATAGACCTGTTGCGATAAGAAATAAATAATCAAATGATAAATTAAATGAGAACGATAATTTCCAGTTGCATGCTTGTTTTTGTCTCGTCAAGCTCGAAGTTTCACATGCACAGATTTTGTTGGCAGCTTGGCATACAAGAGGGCAAGTGACTGTCGATTCATCACGCGAGTTTCATAGGAAATGAATGGAGAGAGAGTGATGTTGCCTCCTGAGTGTTGAACCCACAGGTGTGAACTCCCACATCAGTTACCTGCCGAACCTGACCACTGCAGCCTTGGAGCACTTTGAATGCAAACCGAATGACTGAGCTGAACCTTAACACGGCAACACAACAAACACGTCTGCACCCTAAACGGAATCATCCGTTGCAGCTTGGAATAAAATCAATCACTGATGTATTTAATCGACAAACAAAATACAAAAAGACCAGTGAAGATTGGTGTGCACTAAGACAGTTTGCCCTCTAAAAAGCTGCTGCCCTTTATCACTGGAAAGCCATCCTTTCAAAAAATGCTACAAACATTTGACATTGAGAACACAGTAGGACTTTTACACTTTTTTCACAAAAGTCCTAATTGGCAGTATCGCCTGTTTCACCTGCCCAGCCTAATGATTAATATCTTCCAGTTCCAATGTTAGATGTTTTTTAGGAATTAGTTTACTGACCTTTGAGAACGTGTACCTGCATTATTATGGCATTTCTATGCTGTTAATTAACAATGGTCTCAAAACTACAATGTCATCGTTTATTATAATAATTTCTGGGACAATTATTTTTTTCTTCCAGAATTTGTTATTGTGACAGACCTGCAACTGGAATTGTGTTCTTTTCTCAGATGAATCTTCAGTAGATTTGTGTTGTACACCAGAACAGAAGACAGGTTTGACACACACCAATTAAGATATTCCAAGAAAGAAACTTTTTCCTAACCAAGAAGCATGAAAATTACAAAGCATGATGATGCCACCACCATGCTTCACCTAGGACATGGTGTGTTCAGCTTAATGTGGAAAAGCAGCATAATATGTGATAAACTTTAAACAAGACTTTTAACCCTCTCGTAGATTATCAATAATTCAACAGGCTTCACCAAATAAAGTACTGAACCTGGTTGCTCACTGCATCTGGATAGGTGGATTTGAGAGTCTTCCGAGAGAGAAACAGAAGAACAGCCACTCAATGTCCCAGTAGCCCACTTTGCACATTTGTTGTCCATAGTCCTTTATTTGCTTGCAGCAGTGCAAATGACCCTTCAGTCGAGAGGAGCTCAATTGGAGGTCACACACTGGATTGGACGGACTTCTGCTGGTGGGAGGGATAACACCTTTCCCCACCAATAGGTCTCATCCAAAAAATAGATTATTGCCACCAGTGTTGTATTTTATTAGCTTGTTCTGTGTCAAATGAAAACATGGGGCCTCGGGCTTCGGATTAACTGGGTTTAATGATGAACAGAGGGTTGGATCCTCCTCCAGATTGTAATGGGTTGGTGTAGACATATCACTTGGGGGGCGGGGGGCTTTCAGTTCTACACCCCTCTTATAAGCTAGAAAAGCAGAAAAGCAATGGTGCACAAATAACAGCGTCTTCATTCCATGGCAGGATAAATTTCCAAATTAATAAAGGCTTCATGGTGCTAGGTAAAATATAGTAACAGCAATAACAGCAGATAACCTAATCTAATATAAGACCACTGTATCTTAGCAACCTTGTTAATTCTGAGGGGAGCGGTGGGGTAAGCAGCAGAGGCACAGTATTCATCATCAAAGACACACCCAGCAGCAACACACACAGACACAAACACCAATTACTCACAAAACTCTCAAATCCACAACACCAGGCACACACACATGCTTTCTTAACATTAGCCACAATCTCAATCACACTGTGATGCCTGTGACAGCACACACATATGTAGGACTACACACACACACACATACACACAGATCTTGAGGCTTACTGTAAGCAGCTGGGAGAATGGAGGGGGTGTGAAGCGGAACAATGGGATCCTAATCGTTGGGCTGCATTTCAAAGCGTAGCCCCCTTTACAACACTGTTTCTAGATAAGATTAGAAAAAGCTATTTATATCTAGAGGGAAAGAAGCCAACCAGTGGCTTCATTTTCATTTATTTGAAGTCGGGTCTAAATTGGGGTGGAGTTACATAATGCGAGGGAGCAACACTTTGCCATTCTTGGGTGACTGACTTGGCAGGAGCTGGTAAAAAGGGAATCGAACCAAAAAAAAAAAAAAAAAGAAATTGCACCAAACCACTGCTAACACTGCTGCTGATAATTCACCTTTGCAGTTCACTGATCACTGCTATTACACCAAACGGGTCCGGCAGGTTTATGGGGACACAGCGGTGGGCCGGCTTTGCATTTGAATTCCAGAGATATTTCAGTGAAGCTCAGCCAAAATCCAGCATCCACGCTGAGCCAAGGACAAAACAGCACAACATCGCCCGGTCCCTACATACCAGATGTGTGGAGGAAAAAAAAAGAAAGAAAAAAAAAAAACAGGAAGAGGGAAAGACCATTCAGTTTTGCAGCCTTGTTTCAGGAAAGCCTGCAGGCAAGGCCCTCTCCTGGCATCGCCTCTGTGTCCAGGAGAGCAGAGAAAGCTCCAACCCAGGCACAGTAAAGGTGGTGAAGGAGGAAAAGTTGTAAAGTTGGCATGTGGAGTTTAGAGTGGGAGAACTGCAGTCTAACCTTGACAGGATCAGGAGAGCAAATCACAGTGAATGAAAGGAAGGGGTGGGAATGCAGGGAGAGGGAAGCAGTAGTGATGATACTATGATATTAAATAGGGAGATCAGTAAAGTAAAAGAATAACTTACTCATTTTCCTAGTAATGGAAAATAGGAAAAAGAGTAAGTTATTGGTGACATAAAGGTATTAATGTAATGTGGACAAGAAAGTGAGAATGATTGGAGGGTTCAGTGGTTGCATGAGAATTTGAGATTAAAAGGTTTTGAACCATAATAAATGAAACATTGACCAACATGTTTGATGTGTATGATTTTGATAATTTCACTCCTCAAAATGTAATAGAATAGAATTCAACTTTATTGTCATTGCACTGTCACAAGTACAAGCAACGAAATGCGATTTGCATCTATCCAGAAGTGCTATGCATGATATAGATGTTTATTTACAGGTGAACCAAGTAGCAATAATGGCGTGGAGCTAACTGAAGCTCCACGCTCCACAACTGAAGGAACCCGTCCGTGATTTTCTGTTTTTATTGTGTAAAGCACCTTGAACCGCCTCGCTATGTGCAGAAGGGTTGAAGTGTAGATTTGTTTAGAAAACGCCAAAACTGAACTTTTAAGGGAACATGTGAAACGTAAGCGAAAACTAAGTGCTCATCACCCTGAACAGACTATTCCCATGAAGAAACTGAAACATAGTGGGAGCAGCATCATGCTGTGGGTTTGAGATTCTTCAGCAAGGGCAGACAAGAGGGTTCAGAGTTGATGAGGAACTGAATGGAGCTAAATCCTGCAAATAGGTTTTTAATTCTGGAATTAAAGTTCAAATTCCGGCAGGCCAAATCAAATACAGAACTATAACTACAGTGGAACAGATCAGAATATTTATATGTTACCTTGCCTAGTCACAGTAAATATCTAAATCCAGATGAAAATCTGTGGACTTTAAAATTAAGGTTCACAGATTAACTTAACTGCTTTATTTATTACCTTTAGTCATGATGAAAGCTGTGACTTTATGCAACCGACATTTTTCTTGAGGCCTTCTGATTTGGCTTCAATTTGATAAACATTCATGAGGATAAATCTACTTATGTACAAAGTCAAAACACATTAATTGGATCTCATAGCATCTAAATTTAGACTTGTTAGCAGTGCAAAAATAAACAGGGGACATTTTTGTTCCCTGTCATTTGGAAAATGTATTACCCTCTTATAAATATCAACGTTGGGTCCGTCAAAAAAACCTAACAACCAATGCCCTTTAATCTGAGGAGGAAGAAAACTCCTAAAAGCTCCTGTCCTCCATGTCTATTTATTATAAGCCAGATTGCAGACAACTTTTCACTTCTCACTTTACGTAGCATTCATATGAACTTTTCTTTCCCCCCTCAACATCAGCGAACAGCCCAAGACTGCAGCAGTGAAAAGCCTGCAGCTCCTCACAAAGGCTCGACGTGCTGTTATTTTATTAATGTGTCCATAAATATTGAAAGGACACATACTAATGAAGTCACATTAAAAAGTTCTGTGGACTATTTACAGCACCAGGAAACACATGCAGTGACCTTGGGTATTTAGTGCTCCGTTCTACCTTCTATGCTCTTCGTCTCATTTGTCATGAAAGGAATGCCCCGGCAGCTTCAACATTATCTCGACACACACACACATTTTACCTCCTCAACAACCTCTGTCTTCTTCCCCCTCTATACTTTTCTATTTGAATGAAATCAATGGATTGGAGGTGCTTGACGATCTGCCACACCCTCCTGCGAATATTAATTATAAATCACTGGCGCAGGGGATAATGAGCCCTGTTCCTAATGACAACAGGCATGATGAATGTGTTCGTGGCCCGACATCACATTATCATGTACCCAAGCAGGAGTGTAGGCACGTGAGCTTGTGCAGTGCAAAGACTAGGCAGCAGCATGGCTGTTGGGCGATGAGGTATTGCAGACATTTCTCCAGGTCGCGTGACATTTTGATGGTAAAGGGCCTGCAGCATGCTAGCTCTCTGTGACATTTCAAACAGTTGTTGATACTCACATCATACAAACTCAATAGGATGCACAGAAATATATCAAAGCAAGTAGTATCAGCAATTATATGACTAAGTATTTAAATGGTATAAAATACCAAATGGATGATTATCAGATGTGTTGTAAAGCTCCTATAAAGATAAAAAAAAAAAAGCTTTAAAAAACACTATTTAGTCAGCACTAATTGAAAGACAGAAACATATGAAGACAAATAGTTGCTAAAGTTGCACAGAATTTTTTTAAATTATATTTCTATATTAATCAGAAACACAATTGATAGGGAATTCAATTAGGCTGTCATTTGTGGAGAGAGAGCAAGATGTTTATGTCTTTTTGCAGATAACAGGAAGGCTAACCTGAGCACAGAAAGTTTGGTTTAATTTATCCTTTTGAGATTTTAGTGTTTCTCCTTGGTGGCTTTTGGAAAACCAAAATTATAGGTTAGGATCTACACTCTTATAAACAAATATGGACAGCTGCTTTGTTAGTTACACTAACTGCAGTATTGCTCTAATTCATAAGGAGATCTAGAGTTAGCCTAAAATATTTACCGCCCATTTGTTTTGTCTTTGTTTTAAAATGAGTAATGCTCATTTGTATGGTTTTATATCCTAGCATAAATATCATTCATAATTTAAATCCCAATCTTGCAATCCAAGGCTGGTGTACAGATAACCTGAGGTCACAGCTGAAATAATAAACAGTTAATTCACACATCTGATAAAATGTATAACATTAATTTGGTCACATACAGTGTTGTACAACACAATTTGTTAATATGTTGTTCATATGAGTAAAATAAAACATTCAGATCACCAAATTGGACATAACACAATACTGGTGGCTAACAAGAAAAGGATGAGACAAAATTTAAACAGTACTTTTAGAAACTTAAAAATTCAAAATATTTGTTTTTTTCACAAATTACAAGTCCTTATACTGGCTCCCTGTAGATCAGAGAATAGACTTTAAAATACTCCAATCAGCCAATCAATCATTGAATACCTTAGTGCCAAAATACGTTAAAAATCTGCTGTTGTATCAACTTTGCAGACCACTCAGGTCTTATGACTCTGGTCTGATCTTCATCCCCAGAACCAGAACCAAGCATGCAGAAGCAGCATTCAGCTTCTATGCACCACGAATCTACAACAATATTCCAGAAAACTGCAAAACAGCTGAAAAGGATTTCTTTTAAGGCTTAAAATCCACCTGTTTAGATGGATTGCTTTTGATTAGTAGAAAATGAAATTTCTACTAATTTCAGAATTTGATGAAGATATTTGATGTGAATTTGCTTGATGACTTTGATGATGATATTTGACAAAATGTAATGTTTATTGCTTGTTTCATAATTGATGACTGTATGATGTTTTATGATGTAAATCACTTTGAAGTGCCTTGTTCCTGAAATGTGCTATACAAATTAGCTTGACTTGACTTATTTGATCTCTCCAGTGCTTTCAACACCTTCCAGGCAGGACCGCTTAGGGACAAGATGGAGATGTCAGGAAGGCAAGGCAACTTTATTTATATAGCAGCTTTCAGTCACAGACAATTCAAAGTGCTTCAAAGGAGTGGACAACCCCTTGTCCCAGTGGATCCTGGACAACCTCACTGACCGTCCACAGTCTGTGAGGACACGGGGAACTGTGGTGGCAACAGACTCCTTCATCCTTTACACTGCAGACTTCTCCATTAACTCCCCACGCTGCCATCTACAAACTATGACTCTGTCGTAGTGGGCCTCATCACAGGTGAGAATGACTCACAGTATAGACAGTAAACACAAGACTTTGTAGACTGGTGCAAGCAGAACCACCTCCTGATCAATGCTGCTAAAACCAAGAGGTTGATAGTGGATTTCTGTAGACGCAGACCCACCTCCATGAACATCCAGGGCAGGGACGTGCACAAGTAGACACTAGGAGGTGCTAGAGCACCTGCCTTTTTTCCTGATCAAAACATTGCCTTTCTGACATCTTTTTTTTACCATTGTATTGTGTGTAGCCCAAGACAGCATATGGGTATTGATTTTAACATACAAATCAATAGTATATAGACATTATCTTCAAACTGTTCCAGTAAAAAGTCTCATTCTATTAAGGTAGTCGGTGGATCCATGTGCCACACAAGATGCGCTTTTTTCCCCCCACTCAAGCAACTGCCCCACAAAATGTCTGTGCATGGCACTGGTCCTGGGAGTGGACATTGAGATTGTGGACTCTTCTAGGTACCTGGGTGTTCACCTCAACAATAAACTGTACTGGACTCACAACACTGGTCAGAAGAGCCCGACTCTGAGAGGGGACACTGCACAATGTAACAACTGGAACATTTTGTCCCATATGCTGAGAAACACTGACTTGACTTTCACATTTACTCTTCAGGAAGCCCCCTCATTTACAAATACATCAGTGTAAGCAAGTTTGTTTAGGATTCTGTAGTTGTTCAAGTGATCCGACACAGACAATGTGAACAACAAGAGAACCAGCTATGTATGCTGACACCACTGCAAACTGCTGCTGCCACTTGCTGTCCTGCTTGGCAACACAAATCTCATTCAAGCATCACTGCAACTGCTCCATAAGACTGCTACTTTTAAATGTCTTAATTTTAACCGGCCTGCAGAATTGTGCAGCTCAGAAACAGTTTTTGAAAATCAAAATGACTAAAGTTGTTTTAGGCCCATTGAAAAACAAACAAATGCATTTACCCAAATATGGGGGAAAAAATTAATAAGCTATACACCATTCTCGCATTTGAAGCAAATTTGGTTGAAAGCAGCTCTATTGATTTCAACAGAAATGCTTACATTAGCATCTATAGCTGCACACTTTTGACTCTTCCTTACTTTCTCTCTCTGCTCTGCCTCCATTTCCCTTCTTTCCAAGCCTCTTCCACCCACCTTTTCCTCCTACTCCCGCATCCTTCCAAGCTGCTGATGCAGGGAAACCCAGGGCTGCACCAGCTAGAGGTTCCGGTTAAACAAGCAGTGTAAATCTGCATGGTAACACAAAAGTCATTCGTTATGTGTCACTCAAAAAAAAGAAAAAAGAGAGATGGAAGGTTGGAAACTGACCAGGGATTGTAAAGGATAGTTATTGGCTAATATTAACAATGTGTCTCTTTATCTTGTACCCTTCAGAGTTAGTCCCAAGCCATTGCTGAGGTCTAATCAGATTTGGTATTGATTGGTCTTTATAAAGAAAGTTATGGGTTATGGTGCAACTGCAGTCAGTGTTGCAGGTCAAGATTAGGCTGACAGACAGCGATCCAGAATCAAAGTAAAGTCACACATTTATGCTGAGTAGAGACATTATGTGATGGTCAGAAAAAATGCACAGCTTGAGCCAAAGCCTGATAGAGACAAACACGTCTCAAGAGATTTACCTGTCAAACTGATTTCTAGGGCACCGGGCACCCGACAAGACCATATTGTAAGTGACACATTGTTCAGTAAGTGGAAAGTTAATTTAAACTGCATCCCCCTGCGGTCCCCATGTGGCAAAGATGGCAGCCTCATCATCGTCTGGCCCACTGTCTGCCTCCCTCCCATGACTAGCCTCCACTCTCTGCCCACAAAACCCACTTTATTGCCAGCCTGACTTCTGAAAAGGCGAATCGAAAGCCTGATCAGCACAGCTGTGACTCTGGCAAATTGTGTCCACAATCATCAGGAAATCAGTGGACAAGCACAGTGGAGCCCAAAAAGTGTACAGCATCAAATTTTAAAGTAATAAGCTCAAGATCCAGCAATCATTCAGTGGAAAGAAAGAAGATTGTGACACTAGTTCTAAAAAGGTGAAATAAATATTCACAATAGAAAAAGACACCTTAACAAAAGTGATTGGATGCTGGCCAAACAACCAAGTTCGTGATGACAACATTGAGTCATAGGAAAATATTTTTAGAGCTCTGCCTTATAATAATAATAATAATAATAATAATAATAATAATAATAATAATAATAATAATGAAGAAAGTGGGTTGTGGTCTAAGAAAGAAATTCAAATGATTGATTTTGAATTTCAGTTAATTCTGAGATCGTTATATTCAAGTACATATTTGAATTGCTTTTTCTACATAGCCCTAAGAAGCAACTCAAAAAAAGCTGTGCAAATTAATTTAGCGCCAAGATTAACTAATTGATCGTTATTAGCTACTATTAGTTACTACTGCATGACAGCTCATTTAATGACCAATCATGAAACCACTTAACTTTTCAAATACTCACTTGTTCCATAAACAATAAATGAATATTTGAACATTATATTTACATGTTAAAAGTAAATATAGTGAATTGATTTGGTTTACTCTGGACTCTTGTATAGAGCAATATTTAAATATTTGAAACCAGACAGATAAACTAATCATTAGTTCTGAAATGTACTTAACTTTTATATACATTCACTATGATCAGTACAAAGACAAAAAAAATCTTGTGAAAAAGTCAAGGCAATGACCACTGATCATTTATTCTTATGGTTTTTCTTGTTGACTTTTAAAAACATGATCCAAGGAAAGCTGGTAGAATAACTTACTGAGGGGTAAATTAAAAAACAACAATCCGATAAAAATGCGGACACACTTCCATTAATCCATGACTGATAACTGGTTCACATAAACAGAGATGCCCACAGACACATATGCAGGAAGTGCCCCATGCGGAGTTGTACTAATGATGAAGCCTGTAAGCAGCTGCCTTCATTACATTCAAACCTCTGGACAGTGGCTGCAATTACATTCCAGCTTCCCACTATCAGAGCTCACCCATGTTCACATGCACAAACACACACACACACACACGTTTGGTTAAAATACGATGGCAACAAACACCCTTCTTAATCCATCTGTACATACTCTGTAAAGTGCAATAAAGAGCACACAATGAGGATGTATCGTACATTTCTACATTCAGGGATCCATTTTAGGAGCAGAAATTCAAGATACTTCTGAATCAAATCTAAAAATATTTTAGATTACCTTCAAATAATTTATGTTAATCTTTCAAGCTGCAAGGTCTGCAGTTGAAAATTACTCTCACTGTGGATTAATCTACTTGCTATATTAGTTATATTTTAGATGCCCACATCCTATGAGGCTCAGTGTGACCTTCAGCTCATGGAGCTTTTTCCATTTTTAGGAACATTTTACTGTCTTGGAAAGAGCCACACAAACGTACGTCTTTTCACCTTTCCTGTGATTTACGTGTTATTTTTAAGTTCAAGAAGATGTAATTTCTCTGTCTAATTAAATCTTCAATATATTCCATTTGTGACCTTTACATTTAAAGAACGGCTGCCATTATTTGATAACTTTTTTTTTCTGACAAATTCACCATAAGCATGTGATATTTCCAAAGAAATATTTTAGTTGGAATACAATTCTAGTTTTATTTAGGTGGCAGATGGCGCAAAGTTACACAAGACTATTTTTATTGCTTGATATTATCATGGACAATTTAATCATAAACATTATCTCAAATCAGCAGTGAAGACAGCCAAACTGTGATTGCATTTGCAGGTTTTTTGCATATCAGTGAGATTAAGGCTCACAAATCATATATCACAATTTGCAGGTCTTTGAGTTTGGAATAATCAGATAATTTGTTCTGGTTTTAGTTGTATGCACAGATTATTTGTGAGATTTGTGCCTGAACTCTGACTTTTTCATACTCCATTGTTTCTATTATTTACAGAAGCAATGTTTTAATCAATTCAGTCATATGATTTTGGTGAATATTGTAGAGTTTAGTGCTGAACAGAAACTGTGGGCAACATGCATTTCTCCCAATATTTTTTATGTAGTTTGTGACATTTTGAACTAAAACTAAAGATTAGGGTGATGGCAAGGAGGCTTTCCAATCTCAAAGGACAAATCACAGAAATAACATCCAAAAGTCTGAATATAAAATCTCATTAGCATGACTACTGTAATGCCAAAAAAGGTTTTTCAGTTGATTACTAAGATATATATAGACTTGTAATGTTTTTAATTTAAATTGTAAACAAACAAACTTATAGCAAAACTTGCTATAAACTTATAGCAGTACTTGCTATAAGTTAAAAGAACATTGATTTTTGCAATAACTTTAGTACTTTTTTATTTACTTGTTTATAAAATATAGAGCTGGAAGAAAACTTTGCTACAGTGAAAAATTCAGTCAAGACTAACATTTTTCTTGGATATAATTGCTTACACGATTAACAGTCTACATTTGTGACATGAACTGAATGTATATCTGTTTTTGTATTCAAGTCATTTCATTCATATATGTTTGAATTTGGAAATGTCTGATTACAAACATCTCAAATTGAATTCAAATGAGTCCAAAGTGCTCAGATTCATTTCACTGACAATTTTTGCTTGAATAAAAATAAGAATTGAAAGGGTTATTTAGCAGAACAAAGTAGATGTTAAAGAAACTCCCTGACTCACTGTTGCCAATGTTTACAGCCATGTGCTTGGATTGAAAAACCACCTGTCAGCTCTGCTGTAAGCTTGTAAATGATGCAAAAAGCAATAAATCTATCAAGTCATGATAGTCAAGCAGGTTGTCTTGAGTGTGTATGCAGATTGCTTTGAAATGTGTGAGTGTGTGGGTGGGTGTCGATTAACATTTGATTCCCAGCTACCATAATCTAAAAGGGTTTTGTAGTAGAAACAGAAAAGGTGTGATACTAAATAATAGAGAGGCAGAACGAGAGAGAAGACTGAAAAAAAACAAAAAACAAATACACACATTTCCAGATTTGGCCATCAAGCACACTTTGTTAGAAAAAAGCTGGCCTCTTCTATTATTCACGTGCACATGGGCCTATAATACACCTCACTGTTTCTTGGTGAAATGGAGTGAGCTGACCAAAGAGAAACAGCAAAGGTATATTAAAAAGAAATGGTGAGACCCGGACAAATATAGAGTGTGGGAAGAGGAGATATGGTCTAAAAGGAAAATGTGATACGAGTGGGAGAGTGACTGAGCCTGTGATGTTTATTTCTGAAGCTCAGAGCCTTATAACACTTGCCAAGCATCAGATATCATTGCCTTGCATCTGATTAACCACACTGCTAAATGAAAATAGTGTTTCAAAAAGATTAAACACTTGTCAAACTGCGGGTGTGGCCTGGTCAACTTCTAAAATTGTGTGTTTTGAACAGAGGAGACCAAAATTTATCTCCACTCCAACAAACACTTCAGGTGGATTTTGGCCCGAGTGCAAGAAAAATCATCTTATGACGTCCGGTAAGAAAAGTGGACGATCTGTGAGGCTGGGGGACTGGAAATAAAAATGGGCCATTGATATGTCAGCAGAATAACATCTAAACACAAATTACAACTTCTTATCCAAAGACCTAGATCCAACTGAAAGCATGTTGGGTCTGCTGAAGCAAGCATCTGCAAGCACTCTGGACAATCTTGTGCAAAGAGAGACATGGCCAAAGATCCTCATCTCTGTAAGCGTGTTATGTATTATCCTATTGCTATTGCTAAGTGGACTGTATTCTAAATGTTTTACACTTGCATTGGTAATGTCAAAACCATGAAACAAATCAGATGACGAAGGGACCCTGAAGCAAAACACATCAATTAGTATATCACGCCTCAGCATGACTGGTCTTGTGGCCTCAGGAGGGGCAGAATCGTGGGGGAAGCAGGGAGTTTTGTTCAAGTGACAAGTCAGTGGACATGCTAGAAGTCTGTCAAAGAGGATGTGGATGGACAGTTTCCATAAGTGAGTCCCACAGTTTTCCAGTTTCACACCTTCACCTTGTTTTTGTCAATTGCAAAATATAATATATACAATCAAGATTATCAGTGCAATATCAACGTGTGACTGCTTGCTGGTATAAAATATTTATTAGACCTTTTCATTTTAAGCACCATACATTTACACTCTGGGTGTTAGGAATATCACTCTGGAACTTTCATACAAATTTTAGGGGCAGAGCTGTTAAGCTTAAAGACAGTGGTGGGACCTTTGTGATAATGGAGAAAGAGAGAGAGATTAGTGAGGAAAATATTGGACTAGTTATAATGAATCAAATATTAAAATTTTTGAAAATTGAACGTTTATGCAATATTATGCAACCATATTCAGTTTATTTTCATGATGGTGTATAGCGCTGTTTCATGAAGCAATTTTGATTTGATTGTTATTGCATTTCCCAATACATCTTAAGCACTCTCCAGTATTGCTGTAATTTCCTGAGCCTGTTTACTGATTCCAGGCAAAGGACAGTATTTATTTTATTTCATTACAAATTATTTAACAAATTCAATCAGCAAACACTAAAATTGCCAGATGCAAATCTTTTTAACAGGGGACTGAAGAGGCAACCATGATTTTTGCAACTAAATATTAAAAATTACTTCATGTGTAAATGGATTCATCAACGCAAGATACAAAATTATTAAATTGTATTCTGGTATTACCTTAGCACTGGGCTACTTGAGATATTTTTCCCGTAATGCAACTCAGTAGTAGGTTTTGCTACATTAATTCTGCCTGTTGAACCCAATGTCCCCAATATCCACCACTCTAAAAAAAAAAAAAAAAACCCATCTGCCCAACTCAAAAATCTGATTAGCCAGTAATAATGTTCACTGAAATTACAGTATGTGCACTAACAAAGAATTTTTATATTTAAGGGAAGGCATCTAAGACCTTCTTTCTCAGGGTGAAAACATACCAAATCTTATTCATAGATCACGCACAGCAGAAAAAGGTGCTAATAACAAAAGACTTCAGGTATTGTTACAGTGTGGACAGTGTAACCGGTGGCTTGCTGGTCCGAATCCCTGCTCTGTTTGTCTCAGTTGTTATGTTTTTGGGCAGGACAGTTCACCCATTTTGCCTGCTGGTGGTGGTCAGAGGGCCCGGTGGCGCCGGTGCATTGCAGCGTCATTTCTGTCAGACTGCCCAGGGCAGCCGTGGCCACGATGTAGCTTGCCATCATCAGCGTGTGAATGCGTGTGCATGAATGGTGCGTGACTAAATGTGGTGTGAAGTGTTTAGGGTCCTCTGACTTGAAAAAGCACTACACAAATACAGGCTACTTACCATTTAACTCAATCATGGAAACGACAGGACACCCTCCACATCCTAACTATGCTTAAAAATCTTGTTTATTTAGATATAATCAGAGGCAGCCCATGACATCAGTCTGAGTTACTGTGGTGCAAATCAAGCTGCAACTCTGATTACACAAAATTACACTTGCCCAGCTTTTGCTTTTAAATAATTAAAGCTAATGTGGCAATCTTATGACATTCGATTGCTTATTTATAAAAATAGAACTTTTCCACTTGCATTGAGATTCAGTCTAACAAGGTGACTTTTGTGTAAGCATTACCTTGTATGTCAGACAACTAAGATGGATATAAATCCAGTGCACAGAAACCACCTTCAAGTCAATAATCATTTAAGTAATGTTAATTATGCGAGTACTACATTGCACAATACGTGCATAGATCACAACAAGCAGAGCATTGAAAATTAGCTTGCACAATGAACTCAAACAGGCAAAAATCATCACTGATGTCAAAAGGTTAACGTCTGGTGCTAATGATCGGCTACATCAGCAGTGTAGTGTTAGTTCTCTTGTTCTGTAGATGTAGCTCTGTGTAACATACACCCAGTTGCAGACATATGTCATATTTAATGATAGTAAAAATGTTAAAGGATGGATAAAATGGTATTTTAGTAAAGTGCAGACAACGTAAGTTCCTGGATGTGAATTGAAAATATTGCACTAAAGTGATCTGTGAGTTTAACCTAAAATTCCATGTATTTTGCCATGTTGTCTTCAATGTCTTTGTTTTGTTGGTTTGTTTTGCTCAGTTTTATTTCTATGAATTTTCTGTAAACTGTTTTAGAAATGTAACTCATGTGTGTGGACCACTGTAAGAATAGTGGCAGCATTGCTGTGGCTAAATGTGGATGATAAATAAACTAAACTAAACCCACAAATCGTATTATTAGTGTTATATTTAACCTCGCTGACCTTGTGAAATGTGATAAAGGTGTCCGTTTCAGAGCCCTGTTAGACAAAAGCCAAAAAATAAATAAAAAAAATAGGATGACAGCATCCTGATGAATTTGTGGTGATTTTCTTTTTTTTTTTTTTGTCTTACTTTTATTTACTTGTGGATCTTTTTTTTCTATGTTGCTCTAACACCTGAAGCCAGGATCCAAGAGCTAGTGGACTTTTAGGGTGACTCATCAATTAAAACCTCTACAGTATCTTTATCTCAATCTCTATCATCATCACTTAACGGTTTCTCTTTTAACAAAGGTTATCACAAGGGACTCGCCAGAAAGGAGGGAGAAATTATTTGCTGCCATTTAATAGTAAAGTCAGTTATGTTGTATCCTAATTATTGGAAACTAAAAAGCAGGCAAGAGGGTTCTGGGTTAATTTGTCCTGTAGCCAATTCATATCAACATATTGAAATTTTAACCCAAGACTGGGTAATTTAACATCTTAAAGTCATCTTGAGTATGTTTCTAAGTTTACACACCTACATTTCCACTTATTTGTTGTATTATTCCAGCAAACATTCCCACACGGTCTTGTAAGAGCTCTCCAGCCAGCCCTGGTAGACCTCGTCACTGAAGATTCGACAAGAGCCTCCAGGAGACTCCTCTACTTGTCTGTCACATACCCTCTGCCTCTCGTTCAATCTTGCAACTACAACCAAAGTCCATTTAGAGTGCGCAATGATCATTTCTATTAAAGCAGACAGAAAACGAGTGAAACACAGAGACAGAGATGGCATGTTAAAAAAAGGAATGACTCCTTTTAGCCAAACACACATTTACCCACTCCACTTCCCAGCTAAACACTGAAAGTAATTCCTTTGCAGTCAGGGCTTAATTCACATTCTATGTCCATGTCTCTGATCCCAAATTGTCTATTCTGGTCATGTGGTTCACATGCCTTACTGCTGTCCACTGTGACAGCTGTGAGTGTGTGTCTGTGTGTGTGTGTGGGGGGGGAGTGCTTGATACAGAGAGGACGAAGGAATAAAGTTAAATTAAATGAGGGTCTGCTTGTGTTTTCATTACAGCACATGCCTCACCCAAAAGAAAAATAAATCCCCCTGTAGCTGCATGCAAACAAAAGTTTGTAAGAAAGATGGTCTATGATGAATTCAAATACAATGCCTTCTGAAAATCTTTTACATTTTCCACATATAACAACAAACACTATTTTATTCTATTTTGATATAAAAAAAGCAGCTTAAGATAATTGTAGTCAAAAAATGATGAAGAGGAAGAAACAAGATTTTGATAGTGGACAAGTTGAGCCATAAATTCTCAACTGAATTTCATTCTGGGCTTTGACTGGACCATTGTAATACATACACATATGCTCTAAAATAAAACTACCATTCATTTGTAATACTCTAATTAATGGGTGTTTTCCAGCCTGAAGCTCAAGCCCTGCACCCTTCAACATGTTTTCTACCACTACTTACTGTCCTTTATTTAGCTCAGTTCTTCCTCATAAATTTCAACTAGTGACCGAATCCCTGCTGAACAGGAGCATCCCCTCAGCATGATACTACCACCACCATGTTTTACCATAGTCTGCTTGTAAACCATAAAGTTGCATTTTGGTTTCGTCTGACTAGAGCACCCTCTTCAAGTGGAATAATCTTTTGTGGCTTTCTTTCAACAATAACTTCATTCTTTTCACTCTATCATAAAGGTCATAAAGCTGTCAATAGGTTTGATACCCACTCCACTTCCCACCATCAAATAACACTTCATTTGACGCTGTCAAATAAAGTGTTGTTTATGACACGGCCATTGTCATAAACATGACATAACACCTGTCATGAACATGAGTTCATGTTCATGAATATTTATGACTGTTGTCATAAAGTGTCATTCGATAAATCATGACACTTTTAATACAAAGTTGACATTATTCAAAATGTCTTTGTTATGACAACTTGACATTAACCAAGAAATCATGATCTGACATACATTTGTTATAACAGTATTACTGATTAAACTTTAGCTTTAATAACATGAAGCTACATAATTTTTAAAGTTCAAAACTGGTCAAAAAAAATTGGAAAAGCATGAATTATTTTCTCACGTGCTATGCTATGTTGTGTATACTGAAACAAAGTTGTAATATGACAAAATGTTAAGATTTAAGATATATAAATTACTGGGCTACAAATGTAGAATGCAGAAAATGCATTAAAATACGGAAACACGAGAAACAAGCGAATGCCCAAGTTGTCATGTCTCTTTCCATTTAAGCGCCTCTGTTTCAAGCATATCCCTCTCAAACTAGCATATTGCTGAGCAGATGCCCACAGATCATTACAAGACATCACCCAGTAGCAGCGCAGCAAGGACTCCAGCACAGTTAGACACAGACAGTTGGGTCAAAGCAGGAAAATGAAGAGTAAAAATCATGTTAGTGTGTAGTCGTCACATGCCCAGGGCTCAATGATTCTCATCCAACAGCCATCACCACTGAACCGAAAGGTAACATTTATATTCTGTTTTTTTTTTTTAAGTCGTGATGTCACCTTTGTCAGCATGTTACATTTGTCCCTCTCAGAGTCAGCAGAGTAGAAAACAGGAAAGGATAATAATGTTTTGTTGCTAATGCAAGCAGAGACACACCAGTGGCCATGAGGGAGTAAGTACTTACTTATTTCAATGTCTTTAGTGGTGTATTTTTGGCGTCCCCTGTGGAGACATGGGGAAAGTAGGCATTGTGACATAACAAATGCACTAAGATTGAGGAGAAAATGCTTTTTTAAATTTTTTTTATACTTTCTATGACGAGGTACTTAAAATACTGCCAAACACCGAATATGAATTCCTCCAGAAAACTGTATGTAATGTCATCTCTTAACTGGGAGGGAGTATATTTCCCACTAGGGCCGGGAAATATATGTCCTAATAATATCCCAGTATTAATAAAAGTATTCTGCCTCTGCTGGTAGCTTTATATGTCTTCCATCTATGCACTGGCAAATTTCTGACCGTCTAAGAAGGTTTCGGGAGGGCACGCTGGTCCAAGATGATGCTGGGAGAAAGAAAGTGAACCCCCTGTTGTAAACAACCAGCTTCCTAATTATATGTAACTTAAAAGTGCCATCTAATTGAGGCGTGTGGGCATCTAAAGCAAAGCCAGGGCACTGTGGGGAAAAAAATACCCACGCAAGTGTGGCAAAAGCATGACTCTTTTTTTCCCCCCAGCAAATAATTGGAAAATCTCTCTAAAAATGGCTATGAAAGTTGCTCTTTAGTTGCATTGTAGTTAATTATGTTTGATTGCCGTGTAAGAAATAAAAAGTTCAATTAATTTCAAAATGTAACGTTCAGTTTTTGTGACAGAAAAGTTTTTTTACCATTAGTTTTTCTTCCACAGTTTAAGACGTCTAATTCATCTGACTTCTCATTTGTGTCGTATTTTCAGGTACAAAAGGAAAATAGGAACGAATTCCTTGAATGCCACCTATAAGAGAAACGTTTATTTTCCCACTAATTCCAGTGTAAGAGAATTCTATTCTATTCTATTCTAAAGAGACTTTAAATACTTTTAAGGGTAGCCCAGCAAGTTGGCAGAAGTAATTTGCAGCAAAAAGCACAAATGAAATGATGATTGCCAACAGATGGTCCTTCCTTTTATTTAATTTATCCATTATTCTAGTACTCATTTACAGGATATAACAGCTTTTATATTTGACCACAAATTGGAAATATAGGATCGCCATGTTCACATAAGACTTTGGATTGTAAAAGGTAAACACAGAAACAGAGCTGAAGTTTTGAAAAGGATATAATTGAAAAACACAACTACAAAGGTGTAAAATTTCCAAGCATTTGGAGAATTTTGTTTGCATCCATTTTAACTTCATTATCTGCACCTTTCACAAGTGAAAGAGGTTTAAGGATCAAACAGCTGACCTTGAGAAACTAATAGAGAAAATCCTGAATTCATCAAGACTAAAGAGAAACAGAAATACATTCACATTCTTGTTGAAGTATACAATTAGGTTTGTCTAATTTGGGATTTCTGGGGAGAAGTTTGCTCTCACCCATAAATCCCAATGACACTGAAAGGTCATACACACCTTTACCTGCTACTTCCCATTATTCCTATCATTAATAATTTGGTCCCTCAAGCGAGTTTTAGGTCTGCCCTAGGGTCTCCTTCCAACATGTTCAGAACATTTCCCAAAGGAAGCATCCAGGGGGGCATCCTAACCTCAAAGGACTCTTTCAGCTGACTTTGGTTATACTGGGACAGGAAGAGTGTCCAGATTCAAGATTCTCTTCTCAGCAATCCAACTTCTAGCTTCTCCTGTCGGCTCCTTTCGTACATGTGCATTTTTAGTAATCTCTCAACACAAATCAAGGTGTTAAATTATATTAAAAGTTAATCATTAACCTTCAACAGAACACTCACACATGTAGTTTCACATACAAGTTTGCAAGCCCATCTGTAAGCAGACATACTTTGACACCTTTACATTTCACATAATAGAAAGTGATGTTATAAACACTATTCTGTTTCTACATTTTATACAATAACCATATAAAGTGGCAACATATTAGGGGGCACGTGATTGCAAACAAAGAGGGACTGAAGACTCAATGCCACAACTGTATGTCCTTGTGACAGAAGTATATGTTTGGAAACCCACCAGCACATTCTGTGTCTCAGTTGTTGCAAATAAAGGAGACACATAAAAAAAAATTGAGGGAGAGAGAAACAGAAATGAAGATGGACCTGATACAGAGAGAGAAAGAACAGAAAATGATCGGAACTGTTTGTCGCATGATCTAGTTTCCCTGTCCTCTTCAGAAGTAGGCTGGTGAGAGGATATCTGAGTCTCTTTGAGGAAAGCCTCAAGCTAACCCACACACACTCAGCATCAATGGAGCTTTCTATGGTCAGTAAGTTACACCACACATTCAAGAGCAACTATAGCTGTGCATGGAGTGCTGCGGATTAATTTTGCCATATGGCGTCATCCACATACAAGATGGAACTTATGCAGATTTAAATGCTTTTTGATAAGCTATTGAATACAGGTACATCTATCTGCAATGCATTGCAAAAGTATTAGATACCCTTTAAACTTTTTGAATTAGGATAATTACTTCCAATGTAAATATATCATGTACGGATTTGATTATTAACAGAAAAAAACTCTTAAAAACATAATAAGCTTAGTGAAGTAAGCAAAGTAAGCAAAAATCAGTCGAGAACGTAGATCAGTTTCAAAGTCGTGGTTCAGTTTGTGTTTGTATGCTTTGATCGAAAGAAACCAATCATTTCTGTTTACTTTATTCAGCAGTGAACAAAGAATTAGTTTGATTGTATCATCATCAAAGATTGGCTAATACAAAACTAAAGGGGAGATTTTTACTTTTCATAATAATTTTTAGTTAATCAAATATAAGCAGTGACAGCCAATCCATGGATCAATTTCAGGGAATTTTGGAATAAGACTATGCTATTTGAGAATAAAAAATATCTATATCCTTTGGGAGTAGTTATAGATAATACAACATATGATTAGTCACTATCTACTCTTTAAATGTTCAGTTGTTGGCATTCCCTGTCTTCTCAGGGAATGCCATCAACATGTCTCCTACCATGCAGCATTTTAGGCCCAATGAGTGATACTACACGCAGCAGGATGTGGAACTTAGCTATTTTTTCTTCAATACCAGTGGTGTTTATATTCAGCTAAAGTTGTTTCTGTTGAGTAATTAAGTTAAGTGTTGAAAAAAGCTGACAAACCCTTGGTTCAGAGCTTCTTTTTTTTTCCTCAATCCTCACTTTAGCTGAATAAGGAACCTTAATGGTCCTCATAAAAAGACGTTCTAAGGGACATTTTGGTATTGCTTTCTGAAGTTGCACAATGGACAGTAGCACTAGTGAACTCGGTTCTGCACAAAAATTGTGGCTCTGTTTAGCTTAAGAAATGCTATATTCGTTTGGTACTAAAAATTTCCGGTATATATTGTGCTCAGTGTCGCCCATACTAAAGGTGCATTTGTGGAACGCACAACAGATGCTCATGCATAAAGTCTTAGACAAAAAGAAAAAACAAACAAACATGCATTTTACAAACAAGGTAAAAGAGAATTTTTTTGTGTACATCACTGACACATTCAAAATGTAAAATTGTCACATTAAAATAAATTTTACATCACTGCAAGTTCTAAATGATTTTCACCATCGGTTGCAATATTTTGCAGCAACACAACCAGGAGCCCATAAAGAATTTTTCAGGAACTGTATCTAAAAATCAATATGCATAACTCAGTGACATTGTTGGCTGAATCCTCAGACTGCGTAGGAACACAGAGCGATATACACAACATTCAAAAACACACAAGGATTTAAATACACTTCCTAACATGTGGAGCACAGCGTGAGAAGCCTCTATCGCCTCTATAAGCGAAGATTTATAAGACATCTCTGACAAGTGACAGCATGTTCACCCCCAATTATCCTACCTCACGTTTCCCCTCTCCCATTCCTGATTAATAAGCCCCACTTCTTCTCCATGCAAGCCACAAAACACATGCACATGTTAAATCCAGCTCCTTCCCACAGAGTAAAGGTCTAAACACAGCTGTCTGTCTCCTGTCTAAATGGATGTGGAGCTAAGTGATGGAGGAAGGTGAGCCAAGGTCACTGCCTCACCTTTGACCCCAGAGAGACGGATGATTGATCCAATCCTCTGAAGTTCATAAACATTCTGCTCACGCAAACTCCCTTAATCGTAATGTGACACCACAGAAGGCTGAGCTTTGCTGCAATAACCAAATCGTCTAATCAAAATTGTCATCGTTCAATTTTTCATCGTAAAGGTCACATAAAATGCGCATTGTGCACAGTTTTCCCCGAGTTTATTCCCTTGCTGTTTTGAAGCCGTTTCCCTGCCAATGCAAGCCCTCCCTCTCTTGCACATAGATATACATCAAAAAGACAAATAAGCCTGTCAGTTGTGTCTCTACGCATCTCAACGTCTGCATATGCATGCAGGAATTGTCAACACTGCACAGTGAGATCAAGCTGGCAATCTGTCACAACGCAGGGGATACAGTTGAGGATTCCAAGTGACTGATGACACATGGAGACATTAACCCCCTCTGATGTGGTGGTGGGCTCTAATAGAAATGACGGAACATGACATGAATATATTTTGACCTCTAGATTCCTAATCATGCAGATTTTGTTAGTGCTAACTGAGCTTTAGCATAGAAAAAGTGATTTGAAAATATTACAATACAAAAAATAATTAAAACTCAATATCTATGTAATTTTAAATATTGCAGAAGACCCGTTTTTGAAAGCAGTACTTTGCAATACTGTACTACGACATTTAAAGAATAAATAGCAATTTTTGTATTATTTAATGCTTAAATATAAAATTAATTCTGTTCAACAGGTAATAGAAATACTGCTTTCTTAAGAAAGTAAACAATGATATGGAAATGTATTAAATAAGCTCTTCTTAATTTATGTTTCCATATATTTTGCTTCCTTTTTGTCATTGGTGATCAAAATAGAGTCAGTGGGTTAGGTTGCAGGTTCTAACAAGTTTCCGGTCAACTTTCTTTAAATTCTGGATTCATTTTGCTTGTAAATGTTGAAATGTGCAGTAAGTACAACATGTTTTTTTTAAAACTTTTTTTTATGTAAGATACTTTTCATTTATTGCTGAACAAACAAGTGATGTTTATTTTGGCCATTTCACACCTTTGTAAATTTGGGCATGAAATATTAGTAACAAGTAGCTAATATTTAAATAGATAACTTCAGGTTTTCAGGCATGATTATACCCTCCCTGTTTAATATACTAGACAGCATCAGGGGGCACGGGGGGGCGTTTTTGTGTTGGCCACAGAGAATAAGTTGAGCTCTGGTGAGCCACCCAGGTGGGATAGTAACGTGCCGTCCCTACCTTGGTCCTTCCAACTTCCGGCCGTAGCAGTGGGCTGCTGCCTGCCTGCCTTGTTGGAGGGGTCTCTCCTACTTGGTGCAACGCGGTCTTTGCCTCATGTTGTGGCTCTTTAAGCAGGGGGCAGCTGCTCCTGTGCTTCCCTGACAACCTACCTCTATGCAGGACATAGGGCTGCCCTGGAATGGCGTCTTTTGTCTGTCTACCTGGAGCTGCTGACGTATTCCAGAGCCGAGTCTGCATGTCCTTTGCTGCTCTTGGGTGTTGCCAGCTTTCTATTGTTTTCAACACTAACAACTGTGCACCTCCATGTGACAAACTAGCTCATTTACATTAACCCACCCCAAGCACACCAAGGCAAGGCAGTGACAAGTAAATAATCTGAATTTTTGAAGGTCATACAAACACGGGTTACTATTACAGCAATTTGGCCTTCCTCCTTTGATGTTGGATACAGTCTAGATTTAAAAAGCCAATCATACAATTAGTTTTCTATATTGAGATATTCTTTTAGTAAAGCAAAATTGTCCAGGCACATGTAAGCAACCAGCTTGTCTAAATGCCAAGATGGGTCATGACCCTGTCCTGGGTTTATCACTGTTGACTACAAGAGCTACAGTTTTAGAGGTCGGACCTATTTATCTAACCATCATAATGTGGTCCCTGTCATACGAGAGAGGAATCAGAGTGGTTATAAGGTGATGGACATATGAAAGGTAATTTGGTGGTTTGAGCTGCTTGTGTTAGCAAATATTTTAAGAGCAGCTTAACTTTGTAATTCAGCAAGTATGATCCTTTGTGTCTGCACTGCAGTGGTTTGAAGATGAAAAAAATTCCACCCAAAACCAAAACAGCATATTTAGTCTAAGTTAACAAACTTGTTGCTTATTAGGCTTCACATTGATAAAAAAAAAAAAAAAAAAAGACAGCACATTCTCCGGCCTCTTTATTAAGTACATCTTGCTAGCGCCTGGTTTGATCCGGGTTCCCATTCAAAACCCTAATTTGCCTTTAATTACCCTAATTCTTTATGGTATGCATTCAACAAGTTGTTCTAAACATTCCTCAGAGATTTCGTTCTACAGGGACAAACCAGCATTAAATAGTTGCTGCAGATTAGTTGGCTGAACATCCGTGATGCATATACACCAAATACATACATTCCAAAGGTGCATATTTGTACAGAGATCTGGGGCCTGTGGGGACCATTGGCATACAGTAAAGACATTGTCATGATCAGAAATCCAGCTTGAGATGATTTGAGCTTTGAAATACTGGAAATAGTCAGAAGATGGGAACAGTTTGGTCATAACAGGATGGACATGGTCATCAACAATACTCATGTAGGCTGTGGCATTTCAGCAATACTCAATTAGTACTAAGACACCAGAAGTGTGCCAAAAAAATATCTTCCACACTGATGCAGCACCCCCACATGCCTATATAAATTATACAAAGCAAGCTGAAACGCCCATCTTGATGGCATAGCTGAAATGGAAACTTGTTGGAGTGGGCAATCTGGTATATTCTAATTTTGGTGGGTGTGTCCAGTAGCACCAGTTTCCTTTTTCTAAGCCAAGAGGTTACGTTACCTGGTTTGGTCTTCAGCTTCTGTAGGTTTAGTGTAGTGTAGTGTTTATTGCAACAAGTGATTATTGAACCTGCTGCTGTCTTTCATCTGAAATAAGTCTGCCCATTCTACTCTGGCAACAAAAAGAGGCAATTTCATCTGCACAACAACAACAACAACTCACTGGAAATTCTCTGAACAAGAGAAATGGTTTGGTGAAGAGAGAGAAAAAAAAAAGCATACTGTGTCAGCAGCTTCTGAAACTGCCTGCCTGGCAACAATAACCATTCTACATTCAAAGTCACTTTTATAACATTTTTCCCTAATTTGGCAGCTTCAACTGAACTTGAACAAGCCATCTCCACAACATATGGGTTCCACATAATTGGCTGAGTCGCCATGTGTGCTAAAAGCACAAACATGCCAAATGACCAAAGTGGATGGTGTGTGCAGTTTAAGTAAACAACTCTACAATTCTAGTATGTCAGATCTGAGCCCTACTGACTTCAACTTAAATGTAGAAGTTAATAAGAAATGATTCAATGCAGATCAAATTCACCATTCTGTTAAAGTGAAAATGAAAATAGAGTACAATTTAGTCAGATAAAAAAAAAAAATATATCATTTAACATAGAATTAAATGAGTATTAGAAAAGTGGAAAAATTGACCCCCCAGAGGAAGATCTGCCCAGGTTCTCATAAAACCTTGAGCCGGCTCTGAGTGCCGCACTGATTTGTGAGCGGCGCTGGATTTCAGCACCGCGGACAGCGCGCTCCCTCCTTCCAACGCGGCGTAGAGGAAAGGAGGGGGGTGAGAGGAAGGAGACGAGTGGATGTAGTGTTGACGGTAGTGGGGGTTTCCCTGGCAGATTTTAGTAGAGGGTCTTGCACAGTGATTCCTACCACCTCCGCCTCCTCCTTTTGCGGATTTACATATGGAGGGAATAGCCTACCGCATCCGTGTATGTGTGGAGGAGCGGAGGATGGTGGTGGTGGTGGTGGTGGGGATCCGTGCGTGGCTTTCATGCAATATTGATCGACCCTGCCTCATACAGGATGGACAGAGAGGAAAGAAGCCGAGAGGTTTGGAGAAGGGGAGGGAGAGGAGCGTATTTCTTTGGACAGCATTTATCATGTATCCACCCAAGCAGCACCATCACCTCCACCAAATCCCTCCCTCCTTACATTCCCCGCAAAATCCGTTTGATTTACTCGCCGATCATGACCGCAACCGCTGGATTCGCCTGATTGACGCTCAGGAGCATGACAAAGCAACACACACGAATGCACACACACGCGCAGATGTAAAGAATGGGAGACATGAAGGCCGGCGGCGACCACCTCCAACACCATCCGCATAACGCTGCCAACATCGGAGACACGCCGTAAACTCCTTGAATTAAATAAGCATGCCAGGATTTACTGGCGTGCGGAACCTCATCAAGCCAAAGTTCTCCTTATTCACACAACATATGCAACATCCGATGTCTGTATGCAATTTTTATTTTTATTTTTTGAAAAGATTTTCCTCCAAACATCACGTCCTGCTCTTTAAAAAAAAAAAAAAAAAAAGAAAAGGCCAAGGATGCGCTCATCATTTACCTAACGCGACTGTCGTGAGCAACACTTCAAAAAAAAAAAAAAAAAAATCGCTGTGGTCAGTTCAATGTCAATAACACAAATTCGAGCATCTTTATCAGTGATCCAACAACAAACCGTGAGCTGTAATATTTTTCCAAGCTCTGACAAGCTGATAGAGACATGAATTATTCAGTACACATAAACTGTGCGCCTTTTCCCCAAGCAGAGGGGGTGGAGGAGGGTGGGGGGGAAGCACGGCTGGAAAAGACATTTACAGTGCAAAACGCACGTCTACCGATTTAAATGCATGGATGTCATGTATGCAGGAAATACGAGAGGGAAGGGAAACAATCCAGACTGTAAGCCTGCGTCGCCTCCAAGAGGATACACACAAAAAAAAAAAAAAAAAAAACCCAGCGAGAGACGGAGACGCCGCGCAAAGTAGGGAGAGAAAAAAAAAAAAAAAAAACAACAGATTAATGCAAAAAAAAAAACAAACAGCAGGACGAAAAAAAACCCAACGAAAGATGAGAGCGG
>CAEFZY010025937.1:0-17567 GCA_903066815.1 Brachyrhaphis roseni
TAATCATGCAATTTCCTTATCACTAGATGGCAGTAGGTACATAGCATTGTACGTTAAAACAAGATAATTAGTGATAAGATTTAATATATATTTAATATATGCGACTATAGAGTATAATTTGTTTACATTTTGGTTGGTGGTGTGCCTCGTGATTCTTTCAATGAAAACAATGTACCTTGGCTCAAAAAAGGTTGAAAAACACTGGTGTAATTAATCAAACTGTTTATGTTCATTCTAATTATTATACTTCTAACTTTAATCATGTTGCGTTCTATAGACATTTAAATGGAAACTTTGACCAATAAAAGTCAAACTTTCTGTCACTTTGTTGCCTTTTCAGAACGTACGTGTCGTCCAAGGCAAAACAACTCAAAATGCGCTCAAGGGTTTTGTTACATGATGCAAATCTAATGATCTTTTATTACATTTGAAAGCCAGATTACGTTATTACACCATGCGGCGCTACTTGTCTGTTTACATCGCTAAACGCCAACAGCCATGCAATGTACACCATCACCGTAGACGCCGTCGCCATAGACACCATCACCTCTCACTTCCTGTGTGCTGAATGTCTCAGCCTGTCTCTCATCTCTTGCCTCTGTGTACTAATGAGCCGTGAGATTGACAGCTGGATTACCGGGCTGCTTTGTAATCCTTTAATTTCTCCGTTTAAGATAATCACCCTTTGGATGGAGCGCCGCCTGCAATCGCACGTATACACACCAGATATCCTTGGTTTATTTCTGAATGCATAACTGTGTCAGTGCTTACGCTTTTTTTTTACAAAAAAAAAAAGCCAATAAGAAAATGTGGTGGAAAACAAGCGCACGCGGGCGCCCTGATCAAATATAGACTCGTAGCAAAATTAATCCCGAGGACAAAGCAGAGCGCGGGGCCCCTCTCTGGCGAGGGACCTTTTTGATATTAGAGTTTGCAGAACAAAGGCGACTTGACAGAGCAGTCTTTTAATTAAGGCAGCAGAATAGCAAAAACCTTAAAAAAAAAAAAGGGAGAGAAAGAAAGAAAAAAAAAATGGCTGTGCTGCGCAACACGGAGTGGCCCTCTGGAGATGCATTTAGCAGCAGCTTAGATGGATCTATGTGTTGAGTCGAGGCAAACGTAAATCACTTTGAGTAGGCCATGTTTCTCATCTCCTACAGTGAGAATATGAGTGCTGGAGAACATGTGAGGCCAAGTGGCAGAACAAGGTCAAACTACCCGGCTGTAATCCATCATCAAAGTGAGGAGCGATATGTCAATCTGAGCCACTGAATCAAGAAGGGGAGCGGAGGGATGGGGCGGTGCGGGGTGGGGGGTAAATAACTGGGGGAGGCTGAACAAAATGGCAGCCGGGGTGCAGGCAGAGATTACCTTCAGCCAAAAGCTGAGTAAACAAAAATACGTCGTGATGGATGCCGAACGCTGGTGGGGCTTGGCTCTGAAAGCCAGACGCTAAAAAAATGTAACTTGTTGAATGAAAAATCTACTCAGTTCCACGATTTTCTTACATGATGAAGCATTTTACGTTGCCCTAATTCAATGGAGCTGGGCTGCTTGTACATAATCTGTTATGGCTGATTCAGTCTGATTCATTTTAGATCAAAAATGAATCAGACCCAAATTGATTCCCCTTGATAAATGCATTTTTCTTGCAATAAATATAATCGGATTTGTCTGAGTTCCACCTTCTGCGTAAGTTAAGTGGAAGAAAAAAGACACAGTGGGTCACCCAAAGGGTGCAGCTATCTTAATTCATCCATTTTTTTAATTTTTGTATATATGTACAGCACTTGATACACTATATTGAGAGATATTCCCTACTAGTTATGGGTTTTCAAGAATTTGAACTGCTATAATAATATTCTATGATTATGATAAAAGGACAAATTGTGGATTTTCTGCAAAACTTCTACATACAGGTCCAAATATGAACACACCTACATCTCTGCCTGTACTCGGTTAAATGTCCACCTGCTTTTTGTACTTATCAAAAGGTGTATGGCATAATTCTTCAGATAAATCTCTATCAGAAAAATAAACAATCAATGCTAAGCCTGGTGGCCCGCCAGGTTCGTAATACACTGGTATTACGAACCTGTTGGTGCACAGAAAACAGCAACAGGCTACAACAAAACAGTGCAAATATCAATGGGAAGTTATTTAAAATGAGAAAAACAACAAGGATGTAAACACAATTTGCAATGATGGTTGAAAAGCCTAACAACTAAAAGGAGGAAGGATCAGTAATGATTCTGTTTTGTGCACCTGTGATGCATCAGTCCGTCACCGACTAGTCAATCATTGGAACCAACAAATTTTTTTGCTGCGAGTAAAAATAAAAACAAGCAAAAATCTTGCCAATGTGTCCAATCCTTCCCGGTAGAACAAAGCTCAGTATGACAACATTATGTAAAAGTCAAACCATTTGCAGTTTTTTACTAATCAACCCTAAAGGCTCAAAAGTCTTCAGGTTATTTTGAAATAAAGACAATTCAATTCAGGCACATTTTGCAGGATAACTCTACTTAAACTGTTCTCCTTTTTTCCTAGTAATTGAGATGATGCTCATGTATCTAACAATCCATTTAAAAGTGCTTTGTCTTGCCAACACAAACAAGCACAGTGACATCCCAAGTAGGCGACTTGAGCAGCAGAACCAGCACTTCAAAGCTGAAGACCTGATTTGTATTCAAATGCATGTAAATCCTGCAAGTCTTAGAGGAGGGGAGGAAAAACCTGTGTAATGAGCTGGGTTACGCTCGCAGCTAAAAGGTGAAACAGAGGTTTCCTGGTGGGAAAATAGCTCTGCTTCTGCATGGCAGCAAAGGGCCGACAGAGTCTTAATCAAGGCCGAAAAATTGTTAAAGGTTCGCAGAGATGCAAAGTGCTGATAAACATTGATTATGAGAGAGGGTGGTTGATTACTAAAGGTTTCCAATAATAAATGCAAATCGTATTCACAGAATTACAAGGTCATTAGCCGGCGGTGAAGGGTGAATCCACGCCTTCAAAACATCTTCACAGCTGTCTCCGACAATTTATGTTAAAATCGCGACGTTTGAGGGGGTTAAACCCTAATTGGGACAGACTTTCTACAAAATGCCACTTAAATATTTTCCTATGAAGCTGCCGCTCTGACAACACTTGAAATACAGTAGCAAAATGTCTACTTCTTCATCCAGCGGAGTCTTGTTTCTTATCCGTTAATCCCTTGCCAAGGACTTCTGCTGGCTAACTCCCTCACAGGCATATTCCTCCCCGTTTTCCTTCTAATCACTCTATGACTTAACCCGCACCCGCCAGCTCTTGAAGATGCGATCTGAGGTCTGATGATATCGAGGTTAGCACAGTTGGAAGGTCAGAAGTCGGGGCATAATTAGCTCGCCTCTGTTTTGTCAGGAATTATAGATCGGGTGAGAAGCCGGATTCGGGGCGTGCGGTGTGTTGAAAGCGATGCAGGACTCTCAGGGTTGGTTCTCACAGCTCATCACAAGGAAGATAAATACAAGAAAAACAACTTGGGGTTTGTGAGGAAGACAGTCGCCTTAAGAAATAACAGCTTTTAACAAAAATCAGTAGTGGCAGAATTATTGACAACCCCTTTTTGACACCTCTTAGTCTTTCTCAATAACTTTTCACAAGGTTGGAGAACACACAGAGAGAAAGGGAGTTTTGACTATTCTTTTTTTTCCCCATTATCTCTTTAGATGGCCCATTCCTGCAGAACTAAATCCAAATGATTTAGGTCTGCAGAATGTCAGGACCATTGAAACAAGGTTGATTTAATGATAATCAATTTCTTTGCCAAGCTGACCTTAAGTTTGGGACATTCTTCTGCTGAGGACCAAGTGATTGCCAGTTTCCAGTTTCCTATAATAGTACATTGTACTTTGAGGAATTCATGACGGAGCGAACTGTATGGTGTAGGGCATTCTCAAGAGGATTCGGAGGTCAAGGACATCTCTCTGATTTTTGTAACTTTGCTACAAGCTCATGACATTCATTAGCTAATCCATTCTTATTTTAACCAGTGGATTAGATGAGCTCTGACTGTCTTACACAATTGGTAGCAGAGGAACAATCTACAAAGTTACAGCATTCTCAGTAACACAAATTACAAAGCTTCAACTCAATGTTGATAATTTGGGATCGTTTTTTTAAGTATATGAACCATTTTGTTAAAAATATTCTATCAATTTCTTTGGTTTAATTTAATTGATTAATTGATTGAATTTTAAAAATAATAATAATAAACTCAGCTGGAGTGTTCCTTGCCCCAAAAAACTTAATCTATACATGTTCCTACATCTCATGTTTATGTTGGGAGGTAGAACATGAAAAGGCTGTTTTTCTGGCACCACTTGTATACAACCAGTTCGCATCAGTTAGCATCTAATTGTTCCCATGGAGACTCACTGAACTCAAGATCCCACTCTTTGCTGCTGTGACCTTTGGCAATTTTTTTCTTTTTTTTAACCTCAGCCACCATTGTATTTGGTGGTGAGATAACGATACGTCATTGTCCAGCCTAGTGGGTGGTAGAAATGGACGTACGTCACTTTACGTTTAAAGGGGCGGTATTGTGCAAAACTGATTTTTTTGAGCTTTACATCATGTTATTCTATTCCCTCATCAAAAACATACCTGACATGTCGCCTTGATAATTTCGTGTATATTTGAGAAATCCTCTAATCTCCCATGGCAACCGGTTAGCTGTTCAAAAAGGCTGGGTGGACCTAGCCCCTCCTCAGAGCTGCAGTTTCCACGATGCAGATTTTCCGTTAAAGTTTAAAGTGCCTCAGTGGCAAATATTGAATTTGATTTTTATGGGTGCCAGTAACTGTGCCACAGGTGAAATTGTGAAAAAAAAAACTAATCATTTCTTTAAATGGCATCATTTTACCCAAATGAATAAACGGACTTAGATCCAAAGGTTGACTTTTTTTCAGCGTGAGATAATGCCACTGCAATAAAAGATAAATTTGTTTTAAGACCTTTTATACATCTTTACCAGAGGGGCCAATAAATATGGATATCTGCTGCAGTTAAACAGCCTGTGAGAACATGACAAGACCCAGTGAATGACCATTAGACCAAAGCGCATATCAGCAAACTCGGGGGAGACCAGCATAGATCAGAGTACGACCGGTAATAAAACTCACATTGAAGCGCTGACAATAACATTTCCGCTGACAGCCAGCTTTCCATCTTTTAAAACCAACCTTTTCTTCCCCTCCCCCCCGCATCCCCGACAGCCTCACTCCCTACCCGCAGTGAGAGAAAGACTACAAAACGGGATGAAAAGCATTGTGCTGGGGAATGTACTATATCTTGGGTGGCTTCCTTGATGGAATTGGCTCAGCGTGTATGTGATGTTGTAGGGAGTTTGAGGGATATAGGAGCGTGCCTCGGCTTGGTAAGAAGGCAGGCGAGATAAAGAGAAATGATGTGGCTCATCTTCTGTACCTGTATTCTATCAGCTCGCCACAGACTGCAGGTCCTGGCTGCCAAGATGAAAGACTCTCTGGAGGACAAGAGAGACGTTCATGAGTCAGAAGGAAAATGGCATTCCGCTTATCAAATGCCTGAAAACATAATCCTTCCCACGCTACCGGGTTCTTGGGTCTGGACGTACTTATGAAAGCCCTGTCACTTCAGATAGTAGGTTAGGAGTCAGAAGTTCTCCGCGGAGCAAAAACTCCGAGCTTGCTGTTTCAAAGCAGATATGGCTCTTTGCCAGATGTTCCTGCTGTCGTCTAATTGGGGTCATGTTACATGTCATTTTGTATATGTAACTTTCAGAGACGGTATTAAACGGCAGGAAGTCCGGGGCTGAAAGCGTGCAGTGATAAAAACGAAGGCAGGATCCCCTTTTAAATAAATCATTTAGATTAAAGTTCAGCATGTTCATATTTTTCTCCTCTCTTTGTGAACTTCGAGACCAGCTGTTAAATTAAAAGCCCAGAGATGACGGAAGCAAAAAGACATTCAATTCAAGATTGCTTTTAAAGATGGAGGGAGGGGGGTAATCCAATCCAGTACTACCATTTGAACCAATCCTGATATCATTCTTTGATCAGATGTCAGGTTTAGTGACCCATCTACACAACATAATCCTGTGTTGCTTGAGGTCATGCCTTGACTGAAGTCCAAAGCAGCTCCTCACTTAAAGATACAGTATGCAACTTTACAAAAATATGTTGTTTTTTTACATATGTGTTAAACTTGCCACCATATTGTGACGGTCTAATATGAGACAGATAATCTGTATAGATCGAGCTACTATTGCCGTCAGAAGAAATGCACTGCTTCCCGGTCAAAAACAACCAATCAGAGCCAGGACGAGAGTTTTAGTGCTGTCAATCAACCTCATGTACAGGTTGATCAATGTACTAATGGCGGAGAAACAACTCATCATTTCAGGAAAACTGTTTATCCGTCGTCATCAGTGGTTATGCTAACTAGCCTTAGCATTCATGGCAGGCTATGTTGTGGTAAACCAGCTGTAGCGTAAAATGGAGGGGAAGAGGGAGGGTGTGAGCAGCGTACATCAGGATGATTGAGAGCACTAAAATCCGCCTCCTGGCTCTGATTGGTTGTTTCTGACAGAGCAGAGCAAGTGTGCAGATGACAGCAGAGCCACGCGGAGAAGGCAGAGGAGCTCACATTTTCTTCAGACAGATTGTCTTATGATGTCACGACATGGTGACACTTAAATATGCAAAAATATAAAAGTTACTTACAGCTACTTTAAGTGATAAAAAATACAGTGATTTCATTGACTGTATATGACCAGATTTTTCAGGTATATTAGTCGTCTGAACATATGAGTGGAGCAAGTCATGAAACGTCTCTTAATGGACAGTCTGTTCTTTCAGAAAGTCATATATAACACTTCCAAGAAGAAAAAAAATACAAGATAAATATTTGTTGTAAGTTTGGTACAAACATTAGGAGTAGTTAATGTCAAGTCAAACTCTAAGGTTGTTGGAAATCCTTTGTCTTGTCCACTTGTTAGGTCAAGACCAAAATTTATTTATCCCGTTTGATGCGGTTTGCTTTCACATTGCGTTTTTCTTACAAGCGGATTATAACTTGTACAGAAAGACATGCGAGTGACAATTATTCCTACCACTGGACAGAAATGACAGAGTTCCCTCGAGTGCATTCACACCTACACAAAAGGTCCAGACCAACAGGGGAAACAAACTCTGATTGGGGCCCTGCAGAGCAAAAATTTAACCAAAGAAATCCAAAATAATGGTCATGAATATCTTAGTCATAATGAAACGGGTGGTTATTATGTTGAGCACCAGGTCTGACAGGCTGAAAATACATCCCTTTCTCAGTTCTTTTCCTGTTTGTATTTGTGAAGCATCCATCAAAAGTATTAGCTTAAAAGGTTTTGGGACCTCATATTTACCACTGCCACTTTCTGTCTAAGCATCTCAGCTAAGTAACAGCCAACAAGCATCCAGCCTGTTACTGAGCTAAAACAGGCTGCTTGCGTTTGCCGTCTCCCAGGACCGACGAGGGGGCAAAGGGCGATGCTAATCACTGTTGTCTTTTCAAATATGTGCTGACAGCAACTTAAAGAGACGCCATCTGACCGAACGGCAAATCAATGTCTTGCCGAGCCAACGTCCTCCTCTTTGTGTTCTTAGGTGTCCTTTCGGGCAAGTTGATGGTTTGCACAGTGATGTGCAGCAGTTGGTTATTCCCCTTTTCTTGGCTTATCTGCCTCCAGCAGGAATCGGCAACGTTAAGGCCCTGCTGTTTGCTCGTCTATGTATCATAGCCCTCGCCTTTAATCCTGACCCGACTCCCACACAAACATTTACACGGAAGCATAGGATGAGTTATTTTGTGTAAGTTTGCGGCAGGGCAGACATTTGTGAATTAGTTAAACGAGGGTCTTCCATGATCAACCACTTGATCGTAGCAGCCTCTTAAACCTATAAAGCTCGAAATGAATGACCAGCAGGGTCACTGAATGATGCATTACATTTCTTAAACGACCTTTCAGCATTTTACCAGTCATATATTCTTACTATTCCGAAAGTAAGGACGCATTCACACCAGCCCTGTTCAATGAAGCTCTAGTTAATTTACCTAGAAAGTTTGGTTTGTAGTGGAAGTGTGGATGCAGAATCGAACCGCGATGCTAACTCAGAGCCGCCAACAAATCCAGGTCTCGGTTTGGTTGAAGTGAACTCTGACACGGTTCAAACGCATAACCAGACAGGAGAGCAGGAAGTGGACCGTAGCACAGGGCATTCTGGGTAAATGCAATCAAAATGAATGCAAGAGTCTGGCGCTAGAGGGAAAAGACAAATCCTACAACTGGTAGGATGCGACACTACTCTTTTTTTTGACATTTTGCGAAGAAGGAAGTTGACCTCATGTCTTCTTCATACCTTTTCATGTTGCTTCCTTCAGCGGTTCTTGGTGCAGCGCCACCACAGGCCAGACGGTGAACAGGTTTCTCAAAGGGTTTGGTTCAGCAGGGTGACGGCGAACCATGCCGACTGAAAATGTAGCAAAATGTTGCAACTTTGGCCTCCGATCAAACCAAGTCTGCATTAATATTAGGTGTGAGAACACCTAAAATCAAAAAGGGTGAGCACTGGTATGAGATTTTTTTATATATATATATGTATATATATATATATATATCATGCATAAAGTGAATCTTAATCATTTATTTTTTCTCTAAACATTTGAAGAAGCCTGATATGTTTTTTAACTTTCTTACTTGCATAATGTATTTCCAATTCCAAAAGCGCCCACTTTTTATATATATACATTTCTTTCTTTTGACGACACAAAAGCCTTGCACAACAGGACACACAACACCCGACTTATAGCCCGCAAAGGGGAGTCCTTAGGTTTACTTAGCGATGGAGCATTTACTGGATATTTTTGGACCAGACAAACAGGAAAGGAACAAGCAAAAAGGGATTACAAGATTCATAATCGGCTGAGAAAACTTTGCTCCGTCACAAACACAAAAACCTGTAAAAAGTGGATAAAATTGGAGGTTATGGTGACCCAGCAGCCAGGCGGCTTAAAGGCTTTCCCTACGATCTCCGTCGAGAGATAAAACATCATCTCACTGCGGTGTTGCACCCCCACCTGGCAACAAAACAGGAGCGGTCTGGCTGAAGAGGCGGAGGCTTATTGTGCCAAACAACAGGAGCTATATGATGACCGTGGTGGAAAATGGTGCTCAAACACGTTGTGCCCCAAAACGGAAAAAAAGAAGAAAAAAAAAACTCTCCAGTGTTCAGCAGAGATGAAAGCTGGTAAGGATTGCTGTATGCAACTCGCATCATTTTCTTCCTCATTAAACCCTCCAGTGAAGCCTCACGCTGTATGGGAGCGGGTACCGTCAGGCTGCAAGAGGCCACTCCCATCAGGACTAAATCATTTGGACACAGGCGCTCAGTCAAAAAGAACAGCGGAAAATGGATTTTGTTCTTTTTTGTAAAATGGATTTCATCTTTTTCCGCCTGTAATTATTCCTTTTCATGCTGAGACGGTTTTGTTTTTGTTTTTCCCCTGCCAGACACTGTCTTCTAGCTGCTCTCTTCCAAACGTTGGCGAACCAGCCGCTGCTGGCTGAAGTGAAACACTTCGTACTGCAACGCAAAGAAAAGAAAAAAAAAAGGAACGTCATCTCATGTACGGAAGCAGAGTGCCTTGCAAAAATAGTCATTTAAATCAAGCAAAAACATGTCTCATGTTGGAATTTTGGGGGATACAAGAAAAAGTAGAGCACACTGAAGAACTGGAAGAAAAGCAAATAAAAAACTGTATTTGTATTTCGCCCCTGTCAATCTGACACCCCTAAATAAAATCCCCATGGAGGTTTGTTAGAGTGAGCGAAAATCATTATGAAGACCAAGACCAGACAGGCATACAGTTGGGTTATCAAGTATCTTAACCTTTAAATGCTTCACAGTACTGTTGAAACCGTCATCAGAAAAATGGAACTGCAAATTTACCACAAAACATGGCCGACCACCAAAACTGACGAGGATCAATGAGAAACAGCCTTGTCCTTGTCATGCAGAAGATAAAAATGTGCCAAAAGGTGATCAAATGAGACCAAAAGTAACGCTTCTGGGATAAACGGTGATAAATATGTGATGGAAGACTAACTCTGCACATCACCCTAAACACGCCGTCTTAACCGTGACACGTAGTGGAGGCAGGATCATGCTGAGAGGACGCTTCTGTTCCAGCAAGGATAGTGTTGCCAACCCTGAAAGAAAACCTGTAGGAGGCTGTGAAGGTAGAATGGTTCAGAGCAGAGGTGTCAAACTCAAAAACACAGTGGGCCAAACTTGGAAAAAAATAAAATAAAATTCTACGTTGTGGCCCAAGTTTGATATTTATTGAAAAAGATTTTGCGATAGAGGAAGCTTTTCTATTTTCTTCAGATATTACGATAAAACATTTAACATTAAAAACCAGCAATACCTAATGCTGTGAGCACATTAGGTATTGCCCTGTTTACAGACTTCTTAAGTTAATAAATAATAAACTGTGTCTCTATTACAAAACTTTGTCAATATTCTGCTAATGTCGCAAAAAGCACAGTTTCACAATTACAGTGTTTCCATTAAATAATTTAGAAGATATACGCAAATAAATTTGTTCACATGATAAGTAATTAGTAATCAAGAAGTATCTTCCAACTTCTTCCTGACTTCTTCGTGGTTTGCGCAAGTGGCACCGTTCGGTTGTTGACCATGTGACTCGTGTGATGTGAAAAAAGCATTTCCATTGCAGTTTATGATATAACCCAACCCTCATACGGCCAAATAACCGTCTCATCCCAGCCGCAAAACTGTTTTTATCAAAGAAACAAGAATCTTTTTAGAAATTGGCGTTTCCATTAAGGGAACTTAATTTTCAAAATAAGAGTCTGAGTTTGACTCCTGTGGTTTAGATCTAGTCTTCCAGAGCTGCCATCCGTCCGGCAACCTGAACCAAATGACTGAATTCTCTCATTTCTCTCTGCAGAGGCCCGCGAACAAACCGTTTACTTCATTCAGATGTGCTAGAGAAGGAAAGCAGCTGCAGTGACATGGCTCTTCTGAAGCCGACGTTGGAACCCAACGTTTAGATCGAACCGTATTTACGTCTTGAGATAGTTTAATCAAAGCCCACACCTACAATCAACTGTGAATAAGTGTCAAAGCCTGAAAATCGATATTCACAGATGCATCCCTCCAACTTGGCAAAGCTTGAGCTTTTTTGTAAGGAGAACGCGCAAAGCCGGTGGAGCTATATTCCCCCAAAATAACCTTTTTTCTGGGAAAAAGCAGGGAGCATTTTACTTTCACTTCACAATTATGCAAATTTGTTTGTGATGTGCCAAAGAGTTGAATTCAAAGGGAGTATGAACGCTTTTACGAGGTATTAGTTCTGTGTTAGTTCAAAATAATGAAAAAAAAAACAAAACACAAGACATGTTTGACGACCGATGCTGGCAAGAAGCTAAACTTAATGTTGGTAGAGTTGCGTGCCAACATTTAGTGTTCATTACGACAAAATGAATACAAACTGACAATCACTGGAAGTTGCGCACTGAAACATACATACTGGAGTAAAGGTGTTATCCTGCACCAGTACAGACAGAACAGAGAAAAAAGCGATAGATAAGAAGGACTCGCGCCGCGACAGACAGACATATGCTGCCGCCGCGTCGAGGACGGCAATTCTAACACCTTTAATTAACCGAGATGGGTGCTAATGAATTTGACAAGAAAAATATTACATGGTCGCTTCTTAGCCGCCCACACGCCGAGCGAAACAGAAGCAAAACAACTGCCCCCTCCAACTCGCCGTGAAAGGGAGTCGAAGTGGACAGATCGCTCAGCGACTGGAAGAGGAGAGCTTGCTTCACACTGCTGCACCCGCTGGGTTGCAGCTTTTTGCCCTTTCTTCAGCCCGTACCTACACCCCCGTGTCCAGAGGGAGGCAGGAGTCCGTGGAGAGCACCACTTTGGAAACTCTCGTCGAGTCCGGCGTGCGATTCTCAAAGGTGTGAGAACGTTGACTTTGTAGCTGAACAGAGACATAATGTGATCACTTTGACCTGCAACTGCTCGATTATCACAGTTCGGATAGTATTAGCAATAACATTTACCCTACTTATTGTCATTTTGATGCACAGACTTAATGAAAAGCATTGAAAACGATTTCTTTCAAGAAAACATCCTTACTGCTCAGAAAGTTAAATATTTTTGCCAGTAAAACGGACCTTCTGCTTGACAGGTACAGACAAAAAAATCAGGTCTTCATATTTGAATACTGACTGCATCATTTCAGATTTTTCTTAGATTTCAACTGACAGCTGTACGATCCATTGAGGTATTTTCAAATTTAGGTTTTCTGCCAGCCCCATCTGTGGGAATTGACCCATTTTCTTCCAATAATTGATCAGTCAAGGCAACATATTTCACGTTTGTACAATTTTGAAGCACGACACATAATATGATGGAAAATCGAGCTGGAAATAACTGAGGACCATTTTCTTGTCAGATTTATATCTATTCAAAATTCCAACTATAACAGTGTTAAACAATATAAATTATAGTAAATTTAGACTATCATAAATTTATATGTTTTATGTGACCAAAACTCCTCAGGCCAACGAAATCTTACTGAAATGTTTTGGTCATCTCCGAAACTGGAGGTAAACGTCTCATTTTAAAAGTATTTCTGGAATTAATGGGCGAGAAACAGAACATGTTTTTTTTAAGAATTTGGAATATGAATCTACAACTGAATTGTCTTATAAGACACTTAAAATGGGTCACATTTGCGAGGCTAATGGTTGGACACTGTTGGTTGAACATATAGTGGTCTGACTGCAAAATGTAAACAAAGCACCTTGAAAAATTATTTTTTAAAAAAAGGGGGAGATTTTGATTTTATAGAAATGGTACTGCTTCAAAACTTTATCACTGGTAACCGGCCCATAACCATTCCACTCCCTGCTCCAGAGCATCCAGGATTCCTCCCCCAACAGGCCCTGACCAATTATTTTCCTTGGAAGGGAGAGTTTGGAGGTTTTCATACTGTAAAATCGAGCTTCCCTCCCACTTTGTGTCCCACCGCACAGAAAACAGACCTCCAGAAAAGACCAGTTTGGTGCTCCTCAAGCTGCTGGAACCCGAATCTCTTTGAATAGCAGGTTCGGGAGGACAAGCACGGATCTGGGATTGATTTTCACAAAGGCCGACCAGAGAGAGATGGAGAAGCGGGAAGCCAAGGTAACGTGGGATCAAAGCCGCACCGATCGAGAACATAAGGTGAATCAAACTGACGCAGCTGAAGCTCTGCTGTGACACTTTTTCAAACAAAGGCATTAGCAGCTAATGGCTACGTTGGGACATGTCGCATCCCAGTTACACACACCCACACACCACATCCATTCGCATGGCTGGCGCTCTGGTTCCATCACGTTCTTCTGGGCCAGCACAGACGCCCCGAGTCGGTTTGGAAACCTTGAGCTGTGAGGCGCTCCGGGGCGAAGCGGCTCCCCGCCGACCTCCTGCACTGTCCTTGTCAGCGCCTTAAACAACAAAATCACCTCCAGAATAATTCAATTGTTACGCTTTGCAGCTGGAAAATCCTCAAACAGCTGTTCCAATAAAAATGCCATTTCCCTCTGGCAAACAGCATTTCACAAACAATTGACAAATATTTGGCTATAAAGGCAAGGTGTCAGGGGACAGCTTACCTCATTCTGCTCGCTTGCTGGAGCTGCTATCCACAACTATGAGTAACAGTTTGCTATTATGCAGGGAGGAGACGACGGGAATACGAAACGTCCTGAATACTGGCTCCCTTCCCTGCGTTAAATCTAAGGTTTTACCGATTTTATGTCAGATCGAACATCCTAAATACTCAAAACGAGCCTCACCGTTCCTTGTGACTGTGGTCAGGGCCGGATCTACAAGGATGTTGACCCCTGGGCTGGAGCCAGTTTTGGTGCCCGGACCACCAAAGGAAAAAAAAGCTTTTACTAATGCAAATTACAGTCATCCTCTACATCCGCTGGAATGATGTACGATAGATTTAGTATGTCCCCCTGCCAATAGCTTCATGTTGTAGCCAAGAAAATGCGCTAAAACTTAACCTTAAAATACTTGAGCATTGTTTACATTCATAAAAATCCCTAAATGTTTATGCAACTCTCCTGACATTAGCCTTTCAGTGTTTCCAAAACACATTTATAGAAAAAAAAAAGAAAGTATGTGAGCGCCCCCAACAAATTGGAGCCCTGAGCTACTGCTCCAAATCTACAAATTTCTTCCATTTTTGCTTCTTTATCACGTTTACATGTTTCAGATCAAACAAATCTGAACATCAGACAAAGAGTAAATACAAAGAAAAAAAAACTGCATTCAAATTAAGTTTTCAGAAATAACTCTGTGGATTTATGAGACAAAAGTGAAACTTTCTCAAAACATCTGGTATATAAAAAAAAAATCAAATAGTAATTCAGTAAAAGAGCCTCAAGCCAACAGCCAAACACAGTGGCGAGGTGCTGAGGGGTTGCTTTGCAGCTTCAAGAACAGAGTGGACTTGCTGTCTTTGAGTTCTTTAAATCCTTCTACAAAACGCTGAAGAAGAACGTCTGTGACCTTAAGCTCAAGCGGACTTTGACTCTGCAGCAGGACAACGAGCTAAAGAAATTCCTAATTGAATGACCACAAAAAAATAAAAAATAAACTTTTGAAGTGGCCTAGTCAAAGTTTGGGCTGAAGCAGTGGCATGACCTTGAACAGTCTACAAAGAACACTTGACTGTAGTTGTTGCTGCCAAAGGTGATGCTACAAGTTATTAGGTTCAGGGGTTAATTACTTTTTCATTTATAACCAGATTAGTTTTGATAATTTTCTCCTCCTAAAAAAATGAAATTATCTTTTGAAAACTACATCTCTTCTTTACAGAGAGGATATTTTTGACTAAAACTGAAGATATAAACCATATGTAAAAAAAAAAAAAAAACTTCTATAACAGAAAGCTATAACAGGTCACATACGTTTAAACAAAGTTTTAAGATGTAAATATAATCTGCTCTGAACTATGCAAGCACATTCGGCGACTGTTCAAGGTGTTCTTTGTCAGTCAATTATGCAAATGGGGGACACTGGAATGTGGCTGGAGGGGGTGGAGGACTGGGGTGGATTCATTTCCATTATAGCTATGATTCACCGGAAAACAAATGAGACATGCTGAAAAAGCTGCAGCATAATTTTCCGATGGCTGCAGATTAACCTCGCAGTAGGTGCAGCGCGGCCCCTCGGCTGAAGAGAGATGAAGTGGATGAAAAACGGGAATTGGATTCTCTTTTACAAAGAAGAAAAAGAAAAGGGAACAAAACGAAGCGATTAAAAAAGGAGCTGCAACAAACAGCGAAAAATCTAAGAAAATTGTAATAAAAAAAAAAAGTTGGAATAGTCGAAAAGAGGAAGGCTGTTTAACTGAGAGCCTCCGCGCTAAGTCAATCAAGAAAGAAAAAAAAAAAAAAGTAATTTCTCATTTTTATTTCAGTCGGAGTAATTTCAGTGTTCATTCATCAGTGAAACCTCATTTCAATTGAAAAGCTGCTGGAACAGAATGCATCGCGCTACCTGCTGTCACATCGCATCCCCAGACTCTGGCAGGAGAAAAGGGAAAGAGTCCCATCCGAGCTGTGCGGCGACCATGTTGCACCGCCGCGACTAAATTACATTCTGACCTTTTAGGAGTGATGGAGACTCCCCACACCACGTCATACGCCCCACGCTCCCCTCTTCACACACACACACATGCACACCCCGACTCACACGATGCGACACATCAGTGCAGAGATGAGAAAAGAAAAGAAAATCATCAGTCAATCAATGGTAGCCAGCAGCAGCAGCAGCAGCAGCAGCAGCAGCAGACTTACCTTTGAGGATGCTCTGGCCGTGTAGTACGTCTCTGGGGACAATCACCGTGTAGAAGTTCTGAGAGAAGCCGGTTCTGCAGGGAGGCTTCAGGGGCTGGCCCGCCCTGCTCCCCTAGGGGAAGGGGAAAAATAAAAGATGGACTAATTTAGGTTCATAAGTGGGTTTTTCACACTAACACTGAATCTTGCTGTTTGTTTACAACTTGGATCCACTGTCTGAAGCAGATCGATCACCGACAGATGCTGCCTGGCACAACTCTCAACGTCTACTAGACTTTAGCACCCGGTGTAGATTTTTAGGAACCGAAATTTCCTGAAGGAGACGACTGGCTTTATACGTTTTCCTCCAGTGCAGCGCAGTCAGTTCCCCCAAAATCAAAATCAGGGTAGGCAGAGGTTTCGAAAAAGCCACACCATTCTCACAGTCTGAAGTCCGCTTAAGGGCATAAGCCGTCTCATTGCTGTGCACTGCCGTCCAGCTGGAGGAAAAGCAGCTGGGAAACTCGTTCATTGCTTACAAGTCAAAATAATAACAGCCCATTCTTATTAAGGATAACACTGATTAATCTCTAAGCTGTATGGCTGCTAAGCTACCTAATGCAGGCTGGCTACCCTAGCAAACAGCACAACAAATTAACAGTCATTAACACGTCATGTTGGCGTCACCAAAAGCAGCCAAACAGCAAAAATGTCAAATTTAGTTGCATATAAAGCAGCTGAAAACACTACTTAGTGATTATTCAAACTTTTTAAGTCTCCCAAAGTCAAAATAACAATAAGTGTGATTACATGTCATTGTAGCAAAAGTAAAAATAATTTTTTGTTGGTTTTAAATCAAATCAATTTGGTCATCCAGGCCTTTTTTGTTTAAAAGTTTATATATTTTTACACAAATTTGTACCACAAGACAGTCATTCAAAACATTTCAGCTTGTATTATTTGATAGTAAAAAAAAAAAAAAAAAAAGCTGTCTTTTTGTTTGCAGGTAGAATGCCTATCACACACGACATGAAAAGAAGTCTAGGTATATCGCATACCTAATCTCAACACATATAAATGAGCAGTTAAACATTTATTTCTCACAAATAACTTTTCACCAAAGTAACCCGGGCCGCCCAAAAGACGCTGCCGTCCTGGGCGGTGAGCCCCATCACCCAGCTCAAAAAAAAAAAAAAAATCCCACCACAGTGCAGTGAAATCCTATTAGAAATACATAAATGAACTGGTGGTGATCATAATTAGCCATAATCCTTACAATAAAAGCAGACCAGCTGCTTAAGTAACGGCAACAACATAGAAAGTGTCCAGAAAGTGAAGCGTGCATCGCCTCTGCCATGTGCAGTTAAGGATAATAGAAAAATGCGAAATGTGCATTATTATCAGGCACAGCTGCAGGATAACAGAGTGCGAGCAAGAAAGAGCGAGTGTCCTCGCAGCGTGCACCTGATTCATGCATCTATAGTATCACATCCCCTCTGACACGCCCCCCCCCCCCCCCCCCCCCCCCCCCCCCCCCCCCCCCCCCCCCCCCCCCCCTCCCTCTCCCCCCCCCCCCACAGCCCCCCCCCCCCCCCCCCCCCCCCCCCCTCCTCCCCTCCCCTAACATATA